>AYEL01065248.1:0-73942 GCA_000484575.1 Olivierus martensii | reverse complement strand
CCTACAATGAATGCTAAAAGAAACAAGGATGATATCAAGTCTACAGCTATTAAGAAGAAACGTAATGATCAGCTTAAAAGATTAGCATGTTTAACAGATTTCTTTTTTACCTCATATAAAATTTAATCAATAGATTTGAAAAATCCTTGGCAACGATCACTCATTTTACATGCATTATTTATCCCAATTATCGCGGATTCGATTATTGCGGTATTTTTCGTGGCAACAATAACCGCGATAGTCGAGGTATTCCTGTATATCGCTTTTTATTGTTTTTTATCTTTTTTGTTCTGCCATCTTGCTGTCTTATCATGGCAAAGGCAGTGAACAGGTTAAAAGAAATTTTCTTTTGTTCATTTGTTCATGTTCTATTGAATTGTGGCATCAGCCATTTTGCTAACTAATAATCCTTTATTTTTTATCTAACACACTTTTATTTTGTCTTCTACATTAATATTTAACAAATAGAATGAGTAAGATATTTAGCATAAGCATCATTTAGCTACATTCAGCAGAGTAAATATCATGGCATTGCCATTTGTTTTATAAACTTTTATTCTGTTTTCATATCAAATATTTACTTTAATTCAGAAAATAAAACTGTAATTACATCTAACTTCTTTATAAATACTAAATATTGTTCATATTTTTGATTTATTTTAACTTATAAACCATTTATTGCTGATCTTGTCATGCTATACAGATAATGCTTGAATTACAACAGGATTTGATTCAAACCTGGCTGTTATAAGTCAACGATTTAAGTTGTAAATGCCCAAAACTTATGGATTTCTCACTATTAATGTTTACTAAGGCACTAAATATTATCTTAATAAACATAATGAACACAAAATTACAAGAATAAGACACAGAACAAAATGCTTTTCATATATCAGACCACTGGGTCAGGGATTTGAACCCTTGGACTTACATTGACCAATTATAAAATTTACAGATTACATCATCATCATAAGTACGAGGGATTGTAAGTGTCTGTATATGTAATTGAAAGCTTGATCTTAAAATAACAGGACTTTAAGGACAAAGGAAATATTGTTACATTATTATCAACAGCAGTAAAAATTCAGGTATTTTTTATGAAAAAATCATAAAATTCTGAAAATATCTGTATATTTTCTTAGAGATCAATTATAATGCAAAAATTATCATAATAAAATATAAATTTTGAAATAAAGAAATATATTTGAAAAATATTGCATAATAACAGATAAATAAATATGATTCTAATAAAAAAAATTATATAATGAATAAATATTAGAAATTATTATTAATTAAATCCATAAAAATGCTAATATTCATTAATTTTCCTTCCTCCTCCTAATTTTCATATTAATTAAAAAATTTTGAAAAATATATAACAAAACTTCATTTAACAATAGTAGATAGCTTTACTATACTACAATAAAAGTTTCAGAAGGAATAAAATTGCCTAGCAAGATGATAAATAAAAAATAAACAGTGTATCAAATTATTAATAAAGCATTTGTGTTATGGTTTTAAGAGAAATCTAAACAAGATTAAAATTTTACTGCTGTGACATAAAAATGCTAAAAAAATTATGGATAATGAATGCAAATATTTTTCTAGTTTAAACAATACTTTGTAACATGAAATTTATATTTAATTAAGAGTATATACAGTGTGTTTGGTACCTGTTAATGCAAAAAACATTGTATATACCAGGGGTGTCCATAAGATCATTTGCAATCTATCTATCTATAATGAAATGATTTTTAGTCAATTTTCAATGAATAGTTTACACATTAATTACAAAAACATTATATATATATATATATGAAAATATTGAACAAGTAATGTATTTTAATAGAGTTTAAATACAATTTTCTATGTAAGTTTAAGAAGAGGTTAACTCTGACCTATCCTGTCTATTATTTTATTATGCTCTTTTTATTATTTATTATTGTATTCAATATTATTTAACATCATATATTTTTGTTGAAGAGTTAACTTACTTCCATATTCTCTGTTGTCTATTATTTTATTATGCTCTTTTTATTATTTATTATTGTATTCAATATTATTTAACATATTGTATTTTTGTTGAAGAGTTAACTTACTTTCATATTCTCTGTCGTAGTATTTAGCAATCACGTGTTTACAGAATGAACATCCGTCTTCTGAGGGAGCTTTCTCGGTTTGTGACGTCATCTCATCTACATAATTTTATCACTTATCCAATATGAGAAAATAAGAATGATCTTTATTGATGTTTTGTTTGGTTTATAAATAAAATTGTAAAGAGGATGACATGAATTGATTACTCTGTAAGCTAATAAATCTGATATTGTGACGCGACATTGTAAAGAGGATGACATGAATTGATTACTCTGTAAACTAATAAATTTAAACTTATTGCACGAATTTATGTAAATGAAGCAACTTGGGCCTGTAAGTCAATCCATATAAAAGCCTACATAGCCAATGACACAACGAGGTGTTGTATTGACGTAGAACTAGCTAAGTGACAATTAAGTTTCTTATAAAGGTCTACAATTGTTTGAAGTTTGTATCGGTGGTAGAGGTATTAGAATTTAAATAGTATTTAAGGTTTATTTCTTGTGAATAATTGGATTTTTTGATATTTGAGTTGGATTAAATAAGTTTTGTTGATTAATTGATTTAATTAACACTTTTGTAAGTGTTTGAGTCCAATAAATTTATTTTTTTGTTATTTAACTTGTTCTGAGAATTTATTCAATTTATTAGCATAATTTTGTAACGTTGTTTTGTCGGTTTAGTTCTAACACTTATTTGATACTTCTAGTTGTAAGTTCCGGTTTCATTTTGGCAAGGTAGACGTTAGTTCTTGATAAATATAATCAAATACAAAACAATCTAAGTTAGAAAGTAGAAAAAGACCAGAGCTCAGTCCGAACTCTGGATTTGAAGAGTCGTTAGACTGTTAGGTTTAGTTTATAATTATTATTATTGGTATTCGTTAGAATTTGTGACTTTGCAAGTTCCTTTAATTCTGTGTTTGTGTGTCTTTATATCAGGGGTGTCAAACTGGTGGCCCATGGGCCGCATGCGGCCCTTGATGTAATTTTTTATAGCCCTCAATGTCCTTAACTAAAATGAAAATGAGAACAATATGTTATGAGATAACAGGTAGTAATGCTTGCTTCATAGCTAGGTCAAATACTATGATAGACTAGTTTGATTTTAATGAAATGCAATTACACAAATTTTTTTTTTTGATTGGCCTTATCGGACGTATACATACAGATGAATACTGATTTTTCAGATCGGTGACCAAGGATGTTTTGTTGGTGACACAAACTAAGTGCTTTCCTGTAAGGACTACATCGTTTTGTGCGAAATTTTATATATATATAAAAAAAAAAAAACCCCTTAAATGAGAATCTGTATTTCTTTTGGATAGACAAATTCAATGATCAAGTTCCAAACAATCCCTCTTTCAAGGAAGTGCTAATGGGCTTGTTAAAAATTTATTTGTTGTGTTATTAACTTATTTAAAAAATGTAAGTAGTTATGGTTACTTGAATTTAAAAAATTAAAGATTGATAGTAAGGAATTAAATTTAAAAAATATGTATAATTAAAAGCAATTATGTAGTAATTATATATTTTTGTAATATATTCACTTGATTACACAATATTTTTAATTAGCCTATCTATATATCTGAATTCTTACACCAAAATATAATTTAAAAAAAAAATTTAAATGTGATGTGGCCTGCAACAATCTTACAGGCTCATTAAATGCCCCTTGAATTAAAATGAGTTTAACATGCCTGCTTTATATTATTAATAATAAAAATAATCACTATTATTAATTTCCAGGTAAACCATTTTTATTTCTCTTATAAATTACTTTGTAATAAATTTTTGTGAATTTTTCATTAATTATTGTTATTAAATCATAATATGAATTTTTTAAATCATCATTTTTGTTTTATTTAAACTTTGAAATTCAAAATGTACTGCAAGTAAGAATCAAGTGTTTCGAAATCAATAAAACTTATGGAATGCAAGAATTCTTAATTTTAAAGATAGTCACAATATTATTTTAAACTTTGTTTTTATAGAAAAATTCTCTTTCATTTCAAATTTTCAAGAACAGTAACAGTTCATGGATGAATATTTATTAAAAAGTACACCTTACATAAAAATTAATGGACATCCCTGATATATACTGGTATATATTTGTATAATATATACTCTTAATTAACCAATTAAAGTTTTTTAATTCTGATAACCAATTATAAATATCTGATTATATGTTACGAAAGTATTTTAGATAGAAATTCCATCAATTTGAAATACTATATTAATAAATTAAATAACTATACTATTCTATAAAATATTTGTTGCACATCTATTTTGCTATTGTGTGATATTTAAAATTCTGATATAATTTTTAGTCTTTTAAAATTTGAAAATAAAATGGCATGTTTATATGTGCAGAACCCAGATTTTCATAACTAGAGAAATATCTGTACTATATAAATATACAAAATAAAATTGTAGCAATTTATGTAAATTTAATTAGAGTAATAAAATTAAACTGATTATATTTTATATATAAAATGTCAAACCTCTAAATTAGTCAATTCTTTCCATTGTGGCTGAGAAATACCAATAGTATCTAATAAACGAGAAAATTTAAATCTGTTCTCTGCACCATCAATTGATTCAGGAGATGTTCCTAAAATTCTAGCCTACAAATAAACACAACTTATTATAAATCTATATTTATATTTAAAATGTAACTCGAGTATGGCGTTTCTAGGACAACTGTGTAATGTTTTGCAACACAGAGAGAAGAGTATGGGTGCTACAGTGTCTGCTGGAAATCATTCCAACATCCAAGAGCTAATAAATTGTGTGTTGTGTATAAAATAGTGTATTTTATAATTTAGTGTATTATACAATAGTAAAACACACTATATTATTTAGGCCTACTTTATTATATATTTCTCTCACCTCACCCATTAGGGAGTGGGATGAGGACCGATAACGAATTAATCTATTTTACATAGTCTTATATGGGAAATATTGTCCCGCAATTCGACAGTTTCTGAATTCGACATTACTTCGGCGACGGATTAGTGTCGAATTGCGAGGCACCAAGTTAAGATATCCATTTTTATTATAATATAAAGGTATAAAGTTTATAAAATTCAAATTATACGTATATATTTTTTACATATAAAATTTAAAGATATTTAGAATTAAGATGTAGAATATTGTTCAACATTAATGTGGGCATGCCCTTAAACTAAAAGTTTTACATCCATTCTACCATCACGAAATTTTTTTGTTCTATAACAGTATTACTGAATAGCATTAAAACGTTTAAAGCAATGAGCAGACATACAACTAACACATTACAACAAGAACACTATGAGGAAGATAATTTTATGTATTTCTATATTGTTTATCTGGCAAAAATTATATTTTTATTTACAATATTAGAATATTCCTGTAAAACCGTCAGATTACAGATTATTTTTCTTATATATATTCAAACTGTATTTCTTAAATAGATCATCAAATTGGAAACAAAAATATAAAACTAATCAATGAAACGAAAGACAACAAAAATTTGGAAAATAATGTCAATACTTTAGTTAATCTAGTAATTTTATTACAATGTATACGAAATATGATCTGATATTTATTATTTATAGTTTAGATATGTAAAAGCAACGATTATTATATGTTAAAATAACATTTTAAATTTTTTCAGGGACATTTATCATATATAAATTTCCATATATAATTTTTGTGTATATAATTTTATTTAATCTATTTACTCCATTAAAATATATGTTTTTTCCACATTTTTAATGGCTGTGAATTCGGAATGAATCTTATAATCGAACTTTCTAATTAAATTTCTTTTTATTATCTAATTTGAAGTAAAAAAAAAAAATCATCAATTTGTTAACCTAAATAATCAAATTTTTCCAATAGAATGTATTACATAAAGAACTATTATAAGATATTGGAATAAGGAATTAAAATGCAGTAAACCCTTGTCAATTGCTGATTATCCGATATTCTCAAGAAATTAATTATCTATTCAACTATAATAAATATATAGAATCATAATCAGATTTTCAGAAGTTTTTACAAATAACATCTGAAAGAAAAAATTGAGAATATAAAAATCTAGTCAAATTAAAAAATTTTTCCCTAATGAATCGCAAATTTTTGTGAATTCATTAAGCAAAAAAAATTATTGTACAAATTACTAGAATTTTTTAATTCAATAATAAAATATATACAGCATAGATTACTTAGCTCTCGTAAGGTCTACTAGTGAAAACGCAACTTTTTAGTTATTTTTATAGAGAAAACTAAATAAGTATAATATCATTCGTATTAAAAATATTTCAAAGTTATTAACTTTTTTATATTTTAACTTTCAATAAACAATACTATACAGTTAACCTAAAAATTAATAAGTTCGCATATTCCATGAATTATGAAGTCGGATATAATATATTTAACCATTTATATATACCGAGTGTTTTCGAGCACCCATACCACCCTTTTTTCTGGGAAACGCGATGAGATTGGTAATCAAAAATTTTTCTCCTATTTCCTAAGTATATCTGAATAATGATAAATATCTGAAGCATGATAAAAATTTTGTGGGCCCATTGGAAGTAGGGTTAACCATTTATATATACCGGGTGTTTTCGAGCACCCGTACCACCCTTTTTTCTGGGAAACGCGATGAGATAGGAAGTAGGAGAAAAATTTTTGATTACCAATTAAAATTTGATTTTTTTTACAATGTTTGTCTATTGACTATCCACAAAATAAACAAATGGAAAATTATTGCATAAGATCATTTTTGTTAAAAATGACTAAAAATCTTTTTTAATTCATGTGGATAAATAATTATTTTAAAATTTTAAACTATCATCATTTTATAATGGAATCATCATATGGCAATCTTAAAAAGTAATAAACATATGACTGATGATAAGTAATTTCAGTAATATATATACCGGGTGTTTTCGAGCACCCGTACCACCCTTTTTTCTGGAAACGCCATAGGAAGTAGGGGAAAAATTTTGATTACCAAAGTATACCTGAGGAATAATGGGCATGATAAAAATTTTGTGGGCCCATCGGAAGTAGGGGCACAAGAGTCAACTATGAAATCTCCAATGGAAACCAATGCCGATTTCGGAATAATTGGATAGAACTGTGAAAAACAAACAACTTTTGAAATTTTTTTAATATCACTTACGGATTGTGAGATATCACAAAAAAAAGATGCCGCCGCATATACCGCCGATTGGCTATTCAAGCAGTATAAACAAACAATTTTTGTTTCGAAAGTTTTTTAATATCACTTACGGATTGTGAGATATCACCAAAAAATATGCTGCCGCGTGTACGCCGATTGGGCTATTCGAGCAGTAAGAAGAATAAAAATCAGACAGAGGGCGTGTACATTGCCAAACATTATTGAAGCAGCAAAGAGTAGTAATGTGAACATTTAAGGTACTCAGTACTCGGTAGTAGCATGCCAATTTTGATACTCGGTAGTAGCATTCGAACCGCAGGTGTAACAAGTCTCACCATGTGATGGTGAGACTTGTTACACCTGCAGTTCAGCATGGAGCCATACTCAAGAACAACGGTTTCTGGACTTGTTTCAGCCCTTTATGAGCGCCATGGATGAACACAGATGCCCTCTGTCATATCTTCTTTTATTATTGCTTGAATAACCCAATCGGCGGTACACGCGGCGGCATCATTTTTTGGTGATATCTCAGCATCCGTAAGTGATATTAAAAACTTTTAAAACAAAAGTTGTTTGTTTTCACAGTTCTATCCAATTAAGTTTTAGTACATGTGGCGGCATCTTTTTTTGTGATATCTCACAATCCGTAAGTAATATTAAAAAACTTTCCAACAAAAGTTGTTTGTTTTTCACAGTTCTATCCAATTATGTTAAAATCGGCATTGGTTTCCATTGGAGATTTCATAGTTGACCTCTTGTGCCAAATCGGCATTGGTTTCCATTAGAGATTTCATAGTTGACCCCTTGTGCCTCTACTTTCGATGGGCCCACGAAATTTTTATCATGCCATTCGATTATTCAAGTGCCCAATCGGCAGTACACGCGGCGGCATCTTTTTTTGTAATATCTCACAATTTCCGTAAGGGATATTTAAAAACTTTCAAAACAAAAGTTTTGTTTTTACAGTTCTATCCAATTATGCCAAAATCGGCATTGGTTTCCATTGGAGATTTCATAGTTGACTCCTTGTGCCCCTACTTCCGATGGGCCCACAAAATTTTTATCATGCCCATTCGATTCTTCGGGTATACTTTTGTAATTAAAATTTTTATCCCTACTTCCTATCTCATCGCGTTTCCGAGAAAAAAGGGTGGTACGGGTGCTCGAAAACACCCGGTATATATGAAAAATAGTTTAATTTTTAAAGTTTTGGTAGTTTTTTAAACTTGATTTTCTTTTTCACAAATTCCTAAAATTTAAATCTCCGTAATTTATATCCTAATTTGTGATCTATACACCATTGACAATTAATTGGCTTATTGTAAATATTATAGCAATGACAAATTTTATTTCTAAATGGCTAAAATTTCTTTTTTTTTCAGTATTGTATTACCCAAACATTATATGCTCCATAGTTAGTAAAGCAATGCTTAAGGTGGTCTATGCTAAAAGTTCTTTAATATTTTATTTTTGAGATATTTTGTGAATACAGTATATGGAAAACTAATTACAATTAATATTTCTACAAACATGGATAAAAAGTCATTATTAAACAAAAATAATAATTGATGTTACAATTGCTATCATGCTTATGAATACCAGAATTTGGTATATTAAACAAAAAACTTCATTACTAAAACGTCTTAATACTAATACTTAAAATTAAAGTCATTATTAAACAAAAATAATAATTGATGTTACAATTGCTATCATGCTTATGAATAAATAGAATTTGGTATATTAAACAAAAAACTTCATTACTAAAACGTCTTAATTCTAATACTTAAAATCCAGAGAAAAACATCTTATTGTTAGAAGAAAAAAGTTTATTTTTCGAAATAAAAATGCTTTCAATTTCATTTACAAATTTTTGTCAGCTACATTAGTATAGGTATGGGCAAACTTTTGAGAGAAAGGGCCATATTTCATCAATGAAATATAGCCTAGGGCCGCAATTTCCCAGTGATCCCTATCCTTCACCATCTAACACCCCTCCATGGATGTGAGTGTAGCTCGTGGTTGGAAGTGATCCTGCTCTTTAGTAATTTATCTGATTGGAAAGTGGTGAAAAACAAAATAACAAAAAAACCTCCCTAAATCCCGCCTTCACTTAATAATTTCTGAGGTGACAAAATTCTCTTAGAAAATTATGTAGCCAAAATAGAAAGATCCTGAAGGTGCATTTGTTGACTAAAATATTATTTTATTTTTCGAAAAAAAAAAAAATGCTTTCAATTTCATTTACAAATTTTTGTCAGCTACATTAGTACAGGGGATTCAGAGTGGGCCAACACATGGGCCAGAACTTTCATTGCATGGGCCATGGCCCACCTGGGTCCACCTGTAGTTACGTCCCTGATCTGGCCTGACTTGATAGCAATCTTCAATAAAATATTACAAAGTTGGCTGTACTTTATTGGCTGATAGCTTTTTTTTCTTACAGCAATAACCCATTTAGAAAGAATTTCAGGCTGAGGAAACCTATTTATGTATAGACCGAATACGTCAAATTGGTATACCATCACAAATAATCAAACTATATAGAAAATAATAAAATATATTATTTCCTCACCTATCTGAAAGCTGTAACTTTTATCACCTGGTCTTTGGCTCACTCTTACATTCATACATTACACAATATACAGGGTGATTAAGAAGGTTGGGGAAAAATTGAAGGAGCATATAGAGGAGACAATTCTAAACAAAAGTTCTTAGGGTCATTTTTTGATTTAGGGCTTTGTTAAAAAGCTATACCACCCGAGTTTTGTGATGTCATTTTCTCTGTGTTAAAACATGTAAAATGCTGAAAGTAAACCAAGCCTCTACCAGTTCTACTACTGAGAGTTTCATAACAGATCAATGAAATACTCTTAGGATTAGCAACATTTATTATGCAAAGGTTACATCAGCACAAATACAATCATACAGCACCTTTGCACAATTTTATAAAAGTTGTTCAAACTGCTGACTATCACATTCAATGCATAGATAGCATCATTGAATGAAACTCTGGGGTACTCTCTCTTAAAAATACCTGGCATTCCATGTATCAATCAGATGATACACACCACATCACATCAGATATAACACTTAAAAGTTTTGTGACGTATCTTTTTAATGAAGCCTCAAAATCAGAAAATGACCCTAAGAACTTTTGCTTATAATTGCATCCTCTACATGCTCCTTAAATTTTTCCTCGAACTTTTGAATCACCCTGTAATGCAAATAAAGCAGAAATAACAGACTACAAATAGCAAATGGATTCAGCAAACAACCCAAATCACATGGCTGTCCTGCAATATGACTGTCAGTGGCTTCATTTTTTTCTGGCAACAGACCATTTGGGTAGGCTATCCAGTTTATATATAAATCAATAACAGTACATGTACTTCAATACAGCTATGTAAGGCACTTCCATTGCTTAATAGTTAATGCCATCTATTGTTAATATCTATTACAATGACTTCACAAACATACTGACATAACTTCCTCTTTGACGAAACAATGGATGGTGTCACAAATAGATATTTTGTGAAGCCACAATAATGCAACAATCACTGACATCATGTTGAGGATGACATCCTTATGATATTTATGCTCATTAAATCAATGTTAAAATCGAATACAAAAAGTGAATTTAATGTTGATTTGAATTCCAAATGTCATTTATTTAGAGTGGATTCCAAATACTAAATAAATGAAAAATAAATGACACATTCAAAATGTAGGCAATTTTAATTCTTTCTGAAACTGCTTGTTCAGACCTTGTTGTATCAATCTTTTTTTTGTTTCAAAATTTGATATACAGGGTGAGTCAGCTAAATCCGGACAAAATACCGCTCTTCCGATCTAAAATTTTATTTAACAAAAAGAATAAAATTATGAGAAACATTTATAATTAAACAGGGTGTGCCAGCTAAATCCGGACAAAATAAACAATTTAATTAAACACCGCTCTTCCGATCTAAAATTTTATTTAACAAAAAGAATAAAATTATGAGACAATTTAATTAAACAAAATTTTATTTAACAAAAAGAATAAAATTATCGAAAATTATCATTTGCACATAATGGGGATCCCTTTTAGATTAAAATTACTCGATGTAATTCCCTTTTGCCTCAATTACTGCCTCGATTCTCGACCAGAAACGATGACATGCACTCGAATGTAATTCCCTTCTGCCTCAATTACTGCCTCGATCCTCAACCAAAAACGATGACATGGCCTTGATTACTGCCTTGATCCTCGACCGGAAACGATGACATGCCCTGTGCAACGCTCAATTACTGCCTCGATCCTCGACCAGAAACGATGACATGCCCTGTGCAACGCCTGCTTGTTCAAGTTTATTACTGCCTCGATCCTCGACCAGAAACGATGACATGCCCTGCGCAATACCTGCTTGTCCAGGTTCGAAAACACTGCCTCAATAGCTGCCTGGAGAGATGCCACATTAGGATGTCTGAACCTATTACAGAACCTTTCAACAACCCTCCATACGTAGTAGTCCAAAGGATTCAAATCTGGACTGTTGGGAGGCCAGAATTCTTCCAGACGCTCTTCCGATCTAGTCCAAAGGATTCAAATCTGGACTGTTAGGAGGCAGAGTTCTTTAGACCAAAACATATCCACATTGTCTGACAACCAGTTTTGCACTAAATGACTGGTGTGCGCAGGTGCTCCTTCCTGTTGAAAGATGTAGGGTCTCCCGGAAGCCACAATTTCCATCCAATGTTTTCACTATTGTTGTAAGAACATGCAAGTAAACTTCTTTTGTTATGGGAACATGCAAGTAAATCTCTTTTGTTATGGTTTCCCCCTTTCCAAAGAGGTGTGGCGGCATGACGTCACCTTCACTGGAAACAACACCTAGGATGTGAACACTGGCCGGAAACTTCGTCCTGGCTATTATGGGGACATCTTCAGGGTCATAGGCAAGCCAACGGTCATTTCTCCGGTTTACTTTAGCATCAACAGTAAAAATTTTCTCATCAGAAAAAATCTGATGCGTCCTGCAGCTTCATTCTTCATTGAACACAGAAGCAAGTTGCAGCGAGCAACTCTCTTTGTTTTAGCGGCATCAGACAGCATCTGTCATACTTTTATGACATAGGACTTGTACCGTAGGTCCTCTTCCACAATTCGATGCATTGTGGCCTCACTCACACCCAATGTTTTTGCCAACTGCCTGTTTTTGCCCCTTTCCAATTAGGAGATTACTAGGAGAGCGGGGCCAGTTCCAACCATGGACTGCACCCACTCCCGTGGAGAGGGGCCAGATGGTGAAGGACAGGGACTGCCAGGCCAGGCCCAGAACCCCGAAAAAATCCAGGACCAGACCCGGGATGTGAACCTGGGTCCTCCTGTGTGGCACGTCAATGCCTTACCATTCGGCCATCCGGCTGCCAAATATTTTAATGTCAAGATAGATCAGAGTGGGCAAACTTTTGGGAGAAAGGGCCATATTGCATCAATGAAATATAGCCTATGGTCACACTTATCCAGTGATTCCTATCCTTCACCATCTGACCCCCTTCCGAGCGTGAGTGTAGCCCATGGTTCGAATTGATCCTGCCCTTTAGTAATTTATCTGATTGGAAAGGGGCATAAAACAAAATAGCAAAAACTCCCAAAATCCCACCTTCACCTAATAACTGTCTGAGGTGATAAAATTCTCTTAGAAAATTATGTAGCCAAAATAGAAAGATCCTAAGGAGTACATTTGTTGACTAAGATATTATAAAAGGCTGACAAGTTAAAATTAAGCCAATTTTTTTAGTAGATCAGCTTTCATTGGTTATTATATGAATCATAGGTTTGAATAATGCCAGCAGTCCAAAAAACTTAAACGCCATTTTAGAGAAGCTCGACAGGGTTGAATTTCTTTTAAATTATATCTGTGGGTCGGAGGTATAGGACACTATGTCACATTTACTACATTTTAATTCTTTATTATTTATTAATGCCGTAGTTAATTTATATTTGTTTTATTGATATAATTAAATAATTAAAACAGGAGAGCAGTTTGAAGTTGTTTTACGTTGTTGTCCCTTATGGACTTGGTGTTATTTAAAAGCACTGTAACTCCACCAATTATTGATGCAGGACAGTGTTGTATACCTGTGGGTAGAGGACGAGAAACCCATATGATTGTGCCAATAATCTCATTTTGGCCACAAATGGACATAGTGCCCTATATCTCTGACCCACAGACATAGGGGACTATTTTTATTAATCCTAATAATAAGGAAATAAGGAACTGTAGACTTAGCTTTAGACTTACCAAAGTCCATATTTCTTGGTGTCGACAGCGTAGCAGTTTCTTTCAATAAATAGCGTTTCTTTCAATAAATAGTACAGGTTGAGGATGATTAGTCGTTAGTCCAGCGTAAAACTTTTTTTAATTCGATATTACTAAGCGTGTAAAGCATAGTAATATGTGTAATAACTTGTATTAATTTACTACTTCATCCGTCATGTTGGTCAGTAGAGAAGCAGACAAATGCTTTCGGTAAATGCCAAGTCAGATGAGTCAGACGAAACTCAGAAGTTACGTGATCTCTTCAGATATCTGGTCAGATTGATCTGAATTGCCGAATTCGCCTATGAGGTGATTGACTGACAAAATGATTTTATTTGATTTTGAATGTATTTTGCAACGATTTCTTATGCAATGACGTTAATTCTGGTTAACAGTTAATCAAAATCTATTTTTGTAAGAAATGTGACACTGTAATAGAGTTTACAATATGAGTTATTATTTATTAACTTTTCTAGAAATTACATTAATTATATTGCTGAGATATGGAACAGATTTCGAATCTTTTGTATTCATTTTATTTATCGATAAAATTTTTGGCATTATAGCTATTAGTTGAATTTTATTTATCGATAAAATTTTTGGCATTATAGCTATTAGTTGGAGGCCCGCGGTTTGCCCATCCCTGCATTAGTACAACTAGTATGCATCTATACAAAAGAAATACATGTGAAATATATAATAATAAAGTTTTGAAACTGAAATCATTAGATTATCCTGAAAAAAAAACTGATTGCGCCTTTCGATACTTTTAGCTTCTCCTATGTGGCTCGTAGTGACATGAAATTTGCTACTCAGAATATATACAATTGTATATCTAAAACTATTTTTCTTTATTATAATAGAACGGTTTTATCGTATATATTAACAGCAGAAAAATACTGAAACAATTTATATTAGCAAAAACGCAAATTTGTGCAAACAGTTATAGCTTTTTCTGTCGTGGTTTCGTTGCTTTCCATACTATATTCACTATCAGTAGGCATGGATATCCCATACAGATAGCTCAGACATCTGGTGAAATCAGTAGTCAGATGGAAGATGGGATTTAACGACCCAGTTAGGGTAATAAAACTATAGATGTAAGATTCGGGAGTTGACTCGGGATCCTCCAAAGTAGAAATACAGCATGCTTCCATTGCGGCCATCTGGTCACCGAAGGATATAGCTTTGAAAAAGTTAAAAATTTTATCCCTTTAAAAATATATTAAAATGGGTCCGTTTTTTCATGTTATAATTTAAAAAGTCTCGGTTCAGAAAACTTTAATTTAAATTATTCGAAAATTAGCTAACAATAATTAAACAGAACCAATTGTTGACGAATTCCTATTATCAGTGAATTGTTTCATGAAAATTCTTTTGGGAAGTGTAATTTATACAGTAAGTTTATGAGTAAATCGGTATTAAGGTGAGTATTTAAATATTTTTATACTACTAGCTTAATATATGTTTACATTTTGTAAGAACATATCGATTATATAAAATATGTGAAAATACATAATGGAAGAATGAGTTAGAATCAGCCGATTCATTTTTGTTTATAGTAATTCTTTGATTTAAAAACAGTAAATATTATTAAATTTAATTTTCGAAAGAAAATTCTATTAGATAACTGTAAACCAAATCTTTTGTATGATGAAATATATACAAAAGATAATTATATACAGTCAAACCCCGATAAGACACCGCCATCCGTTTGGGGGCTAATCGGGTTGCCAATCTATCGAAAACACGTGTTATGTAGAAATGATAATAAACTCCGAATTTATTAAATTTAATAAAATATAGTACATTTATATTTAGCATTAAAACTAAATATTTCTAAAAAATTGTATATTTTACAGTATTGTAATACGTACTGTATATATATGTACAGTATTATATAGAAAACATGTCTATCTGTTGTTTGATCCTCTACTTTGAGTTCTCTGTAAAACACAATGTACACATCTTACTATACAGTATCCTTATTTGCTCGATAGCGATGTGGGAAACGATGGGAACGATGTGGTTCTTACGATTTTAAATTTTCTACAACCTAGATGTGAACCAGATTTAAAGAGATACATGATTAACCGTTAATTAACTCCTTCTCTTCCACCCGCTGGTTACAAATGAATCCAGAAAGCTTTTAATACTGTATATACAGTACTAATGAACTTCGGGAAATAAGTTACATTACAAGCCTCTGGCCGATTAACGAGGACAAATACAATACCAAAAGGAATATTTGTTTAGACGTTTCTACTGGCGGATGGCGGATGGCGTCTTATCGGGGTTTGCCTATTACATTAACATAGGGAAGATCCGTTCCGCCAAATTTCTTGGCGGTCAGCAAAGGTGACGGCTTAACTTGGGCGTCTTATCGGGGTTTGACTGTATCAGAAAGAAAGCGAAATCTGTACAAAATTAAATATTGTCTCATATAGATAGGAAATTTAGAAAGCCATCATAAGTTTCAACTACATTTCGTATGGATAAATTAAATAATATTAAAAAAATAATAAATTTGACGTTTGATGATAGATTCTTAAATATAAAAGTATGATAAAAGTATCTGTATTATGGTGTAACTTGTAAATCCTCACTTTTACATTGTCGAAACGATACCCTTCACGATTTTAATCTTGAATAGTTTTTTTGGATGAAATTATATTAGATAAAATGCAATAGATAGGTGTATGAAGATTAATAAGATTATCATACGATATACTTAGGGAGGAGTACATAATATAAAGTTAGGATTTTTAAGAATAAAATTATGTAAAATCAAATATACTATATTTTTGACGGCCATTAATATTATGTCAGCTTCGTTTGAGTAGACGATTGAATATGATTTTGTTTTCAGTTCGGAACAACCGGGTTTAAATATCGGCAGATTTTTAAACTAGATTTTTAAACCGGACCTAAAATATCGGCAGATTTTTATTTTTCATTCACACTGTCTGGTTGTAATTAATCATGCTGTCTTTCTGACCATTCCAATACATACGACCAATTCGTGGATTTCATTGCAATCATCTTAGGATTTCAACCCATTGGTTAAAGAGGCTTCGTTACAAAAATCTTATTGATGGCAGTATATTGGAGATGTCATGTCTGAGTAAAGATAAACAAGATGCCTTTAATTTTCAACTGCACATGTATAGATTTTTAATATAATGAATACTTTTCCAGTAATATACAATCATTTTTTTATATTAAAATGCAGTTTTTCGAAAATATAGGCCATAATAAGTAAATGCAATTCAGTTATTTTTATAAATTTTCATAGGGGATGTTGTCTATGTAATAGGATATTTTTTAGAATCTGCGTTTATTTTATATTTTTCTGATCGTCATTCTATAAAAAATTAATTAAAAACATTAAAAATTTCGATGCAACAATATAAATTTATTATAACTGAATAATGTTGTTAATATTGTTATCTTTTAACAATTGGAGAAAATCTCTGAACGTTTGGTTTTCATATGTCGAAATTTTGCTTTCAGGTAAAAATAGGTTCAGTAGGCAAAATCCGAATGAATGACTCACAGATTATATGACTACTGATTCGAAAATTAGCTAATAATAATGAACGGAATCTTTAAAGAGTTGTTTATAGTTAATGAATCGTTGAAAGAAAATTTTCAAGAAAAACTCTATTAACGTGAGTAGTATGAAAATATTTTTATATTAGAGCTAAATATTCTGTAAAGCATTTATCCATTACACAAAAAAGTATATTTGAAGTAATGAATGGGAATCATCGAATGAATTAGTGTTTAAAATTCGTTTTCTGATCCGTGAACTTTAATGCAAAGTTATGCGCTAATTGTGTATGTGATATAATGCCTGGATCAAGTAACAAAATGAAGAAAAAATAAATTTGCAATCACCAATAGTTCCATTTCTGTTATGGCTGATACGTGTATTTGTGTTTCTTATAAATATAATTAGTATCAGATGGTTGTTTCTCAATGATTTTTAGACACTTTTGAAATTTGAAGATGTTGGCATTGCAATCTGTTTCGAATTGAATGGAAATATTTAGATTTCTCTTGTTTCTTGAATTATTTCTTGTTTTTCTAGATTACTTTATTTTTATTATTTCATTTTTATATTAGCATAAATTAATTTTGTTTAAATTTGAAGCAGAAATGACTTTTTCGTACGATGAAATATAAAATATGTAAAATTGATTAAAAAAATTATATAAAGAAAGAAAATATTATTTTATTTCATTAAAATAGGCAATGTTATTTCTTAGCTGTTTAAATTTATTTCATTTTCACTGATATTTAGAGAAAAATATAAGAAAATATGAATTACACAATCCAAGATCTATTTAAATGAGAGCGTGGAATTCTTCCGCCAATCATTGCTTATCGTAGATAATTTATTTTCCATCTATTTAGCTCAGAAGCGTTTGTATTAGTTAAAAGTTTTCTTTGGCCAACCAATTAGAGCAATTCAGCTAAGATTATAACTGTTATGAGAAAAATCTTTTTGGACTTTGTCATAATTTTTTTATATAAATTCTTATATATTTGGAAAATTTATTTAATAAAACTACCGAAATTAATTAAAAACAAATCATATAATATTATATATTATTTATAAATGAAAATTTCAATAAAATTTTGTCGTTTCTTTAGCACTTATACGATATTAATTCAATTATGATAATTGGCATAATGTTTAGTTTTATCCAAATCATCGTTGATGTAAATAAAGTCAGATTTTCATTATTCAAACATCGTTGTAATCAGAAGACAGGCCAATATTGAATAATAATTATTTAATTGGATGGGGAAACAAATAGAATGGTAGATAAAAATCATAAAAAGCTTGATCTAATGTACTCAAAGTTTATTTCAATCGGAAACAATGAGTCTACAATTCTAGAGACAGTGTATAGTCAACCTTAACTCTAGAATGCTATAACATTCTATATGTAGATATATTTAAAGGGATAACAATATTGAAGCGAAGTATATTTCTTCCATAAAACCAATTTCCATAAAACTCAAGTTATGTTTGTATGTAGAATTCAGAAAATTGTCTACATTTTTCGGGGGGTCATATTTCTAATATTCAAACAACTTATAATCATGGAGAATCATATTTGTACGAGAAATGATATTCATTGTCATTTTTATTTATTTTATTTTATTTTTTTAATAGGCTAGTAAACAGATAGTTCATCATTGCAGTGTTTAGAATTTTCCAGAAGAGGAAAAATATTAGAAAGAAAGAAAAGAAAGAACATTAGATCAGCGCATTTGGTGACGCAGATTAGTCAGCAATGTTATACGGATAATGGATTTGTTAATAATTATATTATCAACTATATTTTCAGTGAACTGGTGAATGAAAATACGTTTTGAAAGTATAAATTTATTTGAAAAAATTTATGGTAAAATAATTATAACTTTTGCAGGCAAACGATTAATTTATTAACTAATAAAACAACTTTTCTTATTTTTTAATAATATTCTTTAAATATAGCCGATAATGTTTTCTGTAATAGTAAAATATTTGAGTTTAATTCAAATATTTTACGGAAAACATTACCAGCTTTATTAAAGAATATTATGAAAAGATAAAAAGCTGTTTATTAATATCAAATGAATGATGAATTTAAAATATTGCAAATTAAAATTTACATGAGTAATAGTTAAATCTAATAATAAACATTGTTAAAATTTAGGAGGAATAATATATCCGGACCTTTCATAACGAATTTTAATCTTTTCTTATCTAATTAATACTTCAACAAGATAAATAGAATTGGCTAACTTTTCATAGACACATACGAATCTGAATGTCAGGAAAGCTCTGATAACATTCTCTCGAAGAAAACGGCCAAATACTGACCCCTGTGGGTGGGGGTCAGAATTCACCCACCGTATTACCCGCGTGTCGTAAGAGGCGACTAAAGGGATACTCTATTTTCCGCTAGTGTTCTGTCACGCTTCCTCTGACAGAATTCTTTCTCTCTTTCCTGATATTTTCCTTCCTTTTTAACTTTCGTTCATTCTTCAAAGGGTTGAACTAATCAGTTCTACCTCTATTTCTTTTCTTAAAAGTAAAGAAACTCCACGTAACGGCCGAATTGTGGCCTGTTTATATATTAGACTAGTTGCGAGTCGTTGCCGCCCTAGGCTTTCTCCTGGAGCAGGATGGGTAATTTTATATTAGTTACGAGTCGTTGCTGCCCCCGGGCATTCCTGGGGGGGTTGACAGGATTTAGATTAGTTGCGAGTCGATGCTGCCCACGGCCCCTCCTGGGGCTGGGTTGACAAAGTATACATTAGTTGCGAGTCGTTGCTGCCCTCCACTCCCTCCTGGAGCTGGGTGGGTTTTTTAGATTACTTACGAGTCGTTCCTGCCTCGGCTCCCTCCTGGAGTTGAGTTGATAGTTTTACTTTAGTTACGAGTCATTGCTGCCCTCGGCTCCCTCCTGGGACTGGGTTGACAGGATTTACATTAGTTGCGAGTCGTTGCTGCCCTCGGCTCCCTCCTGGAGCTGGGTGGGTAATTTTAGATTACTTACGAGTCGTGCATGCCTAGGCTCCGTCCTGGAGTTGAGTTGATAGTTTTACTTTAGTTACGAGTCATTGCTGCCCTCGGCTCCCTCCTGGGACTGGGTTGACAGGATTTACATTAGTTGCGAGTCGTTGCTGCCCTCGGCTCCCTCCTGGAGCTGGGTGGGTAATTTTAGATTACTTACGAGTCGTGCATGCCTCGGCTCCCTCCTGGAGTTGAGTTGATAGTTTTACTTTAGTTACGAGTCATTGCTGCCCTCGGCTCCCTCCTGGGACTGGGTTGACAGGATTTACATTAGTTGCGAGTCGTTGCTGCCCTCGGCTTCCTCCTGGAGCTGACTGGATAGTTTTACATTAGTTGCCAATCGTTGCTGCCCTCGGCTCCCTCCTGGACCTGGGTGGGTAATTTTAGATTAGTTACGAGTCGTTCCTGCCTCCGCTTCCTCCTGGAGCTGAGTGATTAGTTTTACATTAGTTACGAGTCGTTGCTGCCCTCGGCCCCCTCCTGGGGCTTTGTTGACATGATTTGCATTAGTTGCGAGTCGTTGTTGCCATTGCCTCCCTCCTGGAGCTCGGTGGGTAATTTTAGATTAGATACGAGTCGTTCCTGCCTCAGCTCCCTTCTGGAGCTGAGTGGATAGTTTTACATTAGTTACGAGTCGTTGTTGCCCTTGGCTCCCTCCTGGAGCTGGGTGGGTAATTTTAGATTAGTTACGAGTCGTTGCCGCCCTCGGTCCCCTCCTGGGGCTTTGTTGACATGATTTGCATTAGTTGCGAGTCGTTGTTGCCATTGCCTCCCTCCTGGAGCTCGGTGGGTAATTTTAGATTAGATACGAGTCGTTCCTGCCTCAGCTCCCTTCTGGAGCTGAGTGGATAGTTTTACATTAGTTACGAGTCGTTGTTGCCCTTGGCTCCCTCCTGGAGCTGGGTGGGTAATTTTAGATTAGTTACGAGTCGTTCCTGCGTCGGCTCCCTCCTGGAGCTGAGTGGATAATTCTACATTAGTTGTGAGTAGTTGCTGCCCTCTGCCTCTCCTGAGGCTGGGTTGACAGAATTTACATTAGTTGCGAATCGTTGTTGCCGTCGGCTCCCTCCTGGAGCTGGGTGGGTAAATTTAGATTAGTTACGATTCGTTGCTGCCCTCCACTTTTTCCTTAAGCTGGGTGGGTAACTTTAGATTAGTTACGAGTCGTTGCTGCCCTGGCCATCTTCCTGGAGCTGGATGAGTAATTTTAGATTACATACGAGCCGTTCCTGCCTCGGTTCCCTCCTGGAGCTGAGTGGATAGTTTTACATTAGTTACGAGTCGTTGCTGCCCTCGGCCCCCTCCTGGGGCTGGATTGACAGGATTTACATTAGTTGCGAGTCGTTGTTGCCATCGGCTCCCTCCTGGAGCTCGGTGGGTAATTTTAGATTAGATACGAGTCGTTCCTGCCTCAGCTCCCTTCTGGAGCTGAGTGGATACTTTTACACTAGTTACGAGTCGTTGCTGACCTCAGCTCCCTCCTGGGGCTGGGTTAACAGGATTTACATTAGTTGCGAGTCGTTGTTGCCCTCGGCTCCCTCCTGGAGCTGGGTGGATAATTCTACATTAGTTGTGAGTCGTTGCTGCCCTCTGCCTCTCCTGGGGTTGGGTTGACAAAATTTACATTAGTTGCGAGTCGTTGTTGCCCTCGGCTCCCTCCTGGAGCTGAGTGGGTAACTTTAGATTAGTTATGAGTCGTTGCTGCCCTCGGGCACTCCTGGGGGGGTTGACAGGATTTAGATTAGTTGCGATTCGTTGCTGACCTCGGCTCCCTCCCACTTTTTCCTTAAGCTGGGTGGGTAACTTTAGATTAGTTACGAGTCGTTGCTGCCCTGGCCATCTTCCTGGAGCTGGATGAGTAATTTTAGATTACATACGAGCCGTTCCTGCCTCGGTTCCCTCCTGGAGCTGAGTGGATAGTTTTACATTAGTTACGAGTCGTTGCTGCCCTCGGCCCTCTCCTGGGGCTGGATTGACAGGATTTACATTAGTTGCGAGTCGTTGTTGCCACCGGATCCCTCCTGGAGCTTGGTGGGTAATTTTAGATTAGTTACGAGTCGTTGCTGCCCTCGTCTCCCTCCTGGAGCTGGGTTGACAGGATTTACATTAGTTGCGAGTCGTTGTTTCCATCGGCCCATTGCCTCCCTCCTGGAGCTCGGTGGGTAATTTTAGATTAGTTACGAGTCGTTGCTGTCCTCCACACTTTCCTTAAGCTTGGAGGGTAACTTTAGATTAGTTACGAGTCGTTGCTGCCCTGGGCATCTTCCTGGAGCTGGATGGGTAATTTTAGATTACATACGAGCCGTTCCTGCCTCGGTTCCCTCCTGGAGCTGAGTGGATAGTTTTACATTAGTTACGAGTCGTTGCTGCCCTCGGCCCCCTCCTGGGGCTGGATTGACAGGATTTACATTAGTTGCGAGTCGTTGTTGCCATCGGCTCCCTCCTGGAGCTCGGTGGGTAATTTTAGATTAGTTACGAGTCGTTGCTGCCCTCCACTTTTTCCTTAAGCTGGGTGGGTAGATTAGTTACGAGTCGTTGCTGCCCTCCACTTTTTCCTTAAGCTGGGTGGGTAACTTTAGATTAGTTACGAGTCGTTGCTGCCCTCGGGCACTCCTGGGGGGTTGACAGGATTTAGATTAGTTGCGAGTCGTTGCTGCCCTCGGCTCCCTCCTGGAGCTGGGTGGGTAATTTTAGATTACTTACGAGTCGTGCATGCCTAGGCTCCGTCCTGGAGTTGAGTTGATAGTTTTACTTTAGTTACGAGTCATTGCTGCCCTCGGCTCCCTCCTGGGACTGGGTTGACAGGATTTACATTAGTTGCGAGTCGTTGCTGCCCTCGGCTCCCTCCTGGAGCTGGGTGGGTAATTTTAGATTAGTTACGAGTCGTTGCTGCCCTCGGTCCCCTCCTGGGGCTTTGTTGACATGATTTGCATTAGTTGCGAGTCGTTGTTGCCATTGCCTCCCTCCTGGAGCTCGGTGGGTAATTTTAGATTAGATACGAGTCGTTCCTGCCTCAGCTCCCTTCTGGAGCTGAGTGGATAGTTTTACATTAGTTACGAGTCGTTGCTGCCCTCGGCTCCCTCCTGGGGCTAGGTTGACAGGATTTACAGTTGCGAGTCGTTGTTGCCCTCGGCTCCCTCCTGGAGCTGGGTGGGTAATTTTAGATTAGTTACGAGTCGTTGCTGCCCTCCACTTTTTCCTTAAGCTGGGTGGGTAACTTTAGATTAGTTACGAGTCGTTGCTGCCCTCGGGCACTCCTGGGGGGTTGACAGGATTTAGATTAGTTGCGAGTCGTTGCTGACCTCGGCTCCCTTCTGGGACTGGGTTGACAGAATTTACATAAGTGCGAGTCGTTGCTGCCCTCGGCTCCCTCCTGGAGCTGGGTTAGTAATTTTAGATTAGTTACGAGTCGTTGCTGCCCTCGGCCCCCTCCTGGGGCTGGGTTGATAGGATTTACATTAGTTGCGAGTCGTTATTGCCATTGCGGAGCTGGGTTAGTAATTTTAGATTAGTTACGAGTCGTTGCTGCCCTTAGCTTGATAGGATAGGTTGATAGGATTTACAGTTGCGAGTCGTTGTTGCCCTCGGCTCCCTCCTGGAGCTCGGTGGGTAATTTTAGATTACTTACGAGTCGTTCCTGCCTCGGCTTCCTCCTGGAGCTGGATGGGTAATTTTAGATTAGTTACGAATCGTTCCTTCTTCGGCTCCCTCTTGGAGCTGAGTGGATAGTTCTACATTAGTTACGAGTCGTTCCTGCCTCGGTTCTCTCCTGGAGCTGAGTGGATAGTTTTACATTAGTTACGAGTCGTTGCTGTCCTCAGCCCCCTTTTGGGGATGGGTTAATATGATTTACTTTAGTTGCGTGTCGTTGTTGCCCTCGTCTCCCTTCTGGAGCTGTATGGGTAACTTTAGATTAGTTACGAATCATTGATGCCCTCTGCCCCCTCCTGGGACTAGGTTGACAGGATTTACAGTTGCGAGTCGTTGTTGCCCTCTGCTCCCTCCTGGAGCTGGATGGGTAATTTTAGATTAGTTACGAGTTGTTGCTGCCCTCGGCCCCCTCCTGGGGCTGGGTTGAACAGGATTTACATTAGTTGCGAGTCGTTGTTTCCATCGGCTCCCTCCTGGAGCTCGGTGGGTAATTTTAGATTACTTACGAGTCGTTCCTGCCTCGGCTTCCTCCTTGAGCTGAGTGGATAGTTTTACATTAGTTACGAGTCGTTGCTGCCTCGGCTCCCTCCTGGGACTAGGTTGACAGGATTTACAGTTTCGAGTCGTTGTTGCCCTCTGCTCCCTCCTGGAGCTGGATGGGTAATTTTAGATTAGTTACGAGTCGTTGCTGCCCTCAGCCTCCTCCTGGGGCTGGGTTTATAGGATTTACATTAGTTGCGAGTCGTTGTTGCCCTCGGCTCCCTCCTGGAGCTGTATGGGTAACTTTAGATTAGTTACGAATCATTGATGCCCTCTGCCCCCTCCTAGGACTAGGTTGACAGGATTTACAGTTGCGAGTCGTTGTTGCCCTCTGCTCCCTCCTGGAGCTGGATGGGTAATTTTAGATTAGTTACGAGTGGTTGCTCTCTCGGCGCCCTCCTGGGGCTAGGTTGACAGGATTTACATTAGTTGTGAGTCGTTGCTGCCCTCGGCTCCCTCCTGGATCTGGATGGGTAATTTTAGATTATTTACGAGTCATAATCTGAAAATTAATATTAATATAATTTATTCAAACATAGAAATAACAACACCCCACATGCAACTCTCATTTTGTAACCTGTAAAATATCTTCCCATTCATGCATCAATATACCATACATTTTTATGTTTGAAGTTCTCAACACTGTGAAACAACAGAAAACACTTTCTTCCTATAAATCCAACCCCGGGTCCTCGTCCTAGGAAGTGGTAACATTAAATTTAAATGTATAAGGCCATTTTCATAAATGTTAGTTTCTTAGATAGAGTAATTGTTATCGTTCATCTCTTTATTATTTAAATTAATTCTATTATTGTAAATGAATCTCTCATTGATTAAATATGACGAATGTTCATATACATATCAACCAGCCTTCACGACTCAGGAATGTGGAGAATTGTGTTCAACGAATATACATTTCGAAGTATATCATGTTAGAAATCATGGTTTATGCTACAATCCTACATCAGAGAAATCCTGTTGCTGTCATCGTTGAATTCTTCCAATCTTTCATGAGTGGTGACCGATCTCATTTTAGTGAAAATATTGTGTTATGATTTTTCATGATTTATTAAAGATTTTTTCTGCTTATTTTTTATTGAGGCTATGGTCATATTGTCTTATCATTGTTTTTCAAGTTACGAAACTTGAGAAGACTTCCTCTCATCTTAACAATAACGTGAAACACTGTTGTGTGTATAATTGGCCTTATTCTTTAATTTAATGGCTAAAGGGGCTCTGGTATTTGAAAATTTCCACATGTAAAATAGTCTAAATACAAATACCAAAATAAAATTTTTTTATATTATAAAATTGGAGAAACTTCTGTTATCAAATAAACGGATCTAATTACTATTTCCTATATTTTGTTTAAAATTTTAGCTTTATACACACTGATGGTATAAACACTGAATTATTAATTAAAGTTATTAAAATACAGTTTAATATAGTTTAAAAAATCAATTCTCTATAGGAATAAGTTGCAAAAAAATTTTTAAATAATTATAAGTCAATACTACTGTATTATGAATCTAATTATAATTTGGAATAATATAAATTTACACAGATATATAAGCTGTTAAAGTTCATATGATATAATTTACTATATTAGTCATGTTATAAACTAATTATACAATATAATCTCTTTTTAATGAGCATTCTAACAAAACATGTAACATTTGCTTTTCAGAAATCCAACTTCTGGTTCCCAGGAAATGGAAACATCAATTTATAGTATTAAATTGATGGCTAAATGTGCTCAAGTACATGTAATATACACAGAATAGATATAAACAAGAAAAACAGTAATATAATTGAATTTCCATTTCTTTATTAGCGGCATAAATTCCAGGATATGTTAAAAACATTGCATGTTTTTGCATAAATAGGCCGAGAATGCATAAATGTCTGTCGATTATCGATTTATATAATCAACTTCAAAATTGAAATAGCTACTATAGAATATATTATATAGAATTACAATATGCATATTGCCAAACTATTATTTGAATGGTTAGTTACTTGTTCTAAAATAAAATACTTTCGAATCTATATATCAAAGAATGATGTTCAAGCAGAATCTAAATTTCAATTTTTGCTTTGTCGTCAGTTTTTAAGACGATTTGCACACTTTAAATTGGTACCCAACTGGTTATTATAAAGAATGGTTAGAAAACCAATTTTTATAATGTTCGCAGTAAAAATGTTTAAATATTTTGGTTTAATAATCAATAATAAAAGAATCATGCTAGAAATGTAATCATGGATATAAACTGATAGAAAAATCCTTGTTTGATTTGTAAAATCTTTAACCTCTCAAACATATTCTTATATAAGAATTATACAGTAAGCATGCCATGTATACAGTACATCACACAAATGGTGTTTGTATGATTTATAACGAAATTATGGTAAACTTTATAGTAAAGCAAAATAAAAATAAATTACGAAAAAAGATTTTGCCACAGTTGTAATGTAGCGTTAAAATGTAGTGTTAAAATGTAGCGCGCACACCACGATTATCGGAAAACTGGTATTGTATTTCAGATGAATGAAATATAGGTACAGCAATACCTTGCATAGTCCGGTTAATTGGTTCCTCTTTCGTACCGGACTAATTGAAACTGGACTGTTCGAGGTACCTAATTTATGGGAAAAATTATAATTGGTTCCAAAAAATTTTCGATTTGCTCATATGTTTTATATGAGCAAATCGAAAATTTTTAAAATCGTAAATTCTTTCATTAATAATTATTTCTTTACGCATTAAACATTAAAAGCTTTATAATAGGGCAGAAAGTGGGTCCGAGCCCATAAAGAGAATAGATAAAGAGGGCTTCCCAGCAGATGTATTCGCTTTCTCCAAGTCAGGCGCTCGGCTCCAATCCACATGCGGAGCGGATCTCTTCATAAGGGAACAGCCAGGCTGTAAAGCAACAGAGTGAATTTCTTGTAACTGGCAACAAAAGTCAATTTCAAACATACCGGTTTTCATTGAATTGGCCAGCCTGACGTAAAGCGATTGCGACCAATCGTTAAGAGCTTGACCGACTCGCTCAGAATTCAAACGAGTTTGATTTTGAGCCACAAACAGAGGCGACAAGTCTATTCTTGTAGAACTTAATAATGAATTCCAGCAGCATTAATAGAGAACTTTTGATTTCAGAAGTTCAAAGCAGACTTGAATTATGGCAAGACGCACACAGTTACAATTTGGCGTTGAACCAAACTCACATTTTCTTTTAGCATTCATGATTGTTAATAAAATATTTAAGTCACAAAACAATCAAATGTGGAATTATAATTTAAAAATTATGCAAATGATCGAGTAATTCACGTATGCACTTGAGAGGCAGGCACTATAACAAACGGTGTTAAGATAAATTTGGCAACACTGGAGCAACTGTCTGCTTGTATCAGCTCATCAAATAATGGCTATTCGAGTCACATATAGATAATAAATAGCAAGCGCACTTACATTTCGTATTTATTCTAAAAAATAAAGTAAATAAATTTTTTTTATTAACAATTAGAATCCGGACTATAGTGAAGCCCGGACTATTTGAAACTGAACTATGCGAGGTATTGCTGTATTTACTGCTTGATCAGAATCAGCGGAGATTGCATAAATTTGGTTAGAAATAAAATACTGCAGATTGCCACATCTGCAACTGATTGTAATCTCATATATCAATCTGTCTATGTCAACAATGGCGAACATTTTTAAGAATACCTGCCAAAGTTGACTAAATTTTTGCAAAAAATTATTCCTCGCGTGCCGATCTGAATGTTAAAACTGAATGTTCTCGTAAATTTTTTTGGCATGCATAACTTGGAGCTGATATATTTATTAGCTTCAAGTTTTGCGTGCCAAAAAAATTTACCATAGAGGGCCATAGGTTCGGTACCCTTGGTCTACGTGTTATGCTTTGGTTGCAGATAATGCGCAGTTATCTATATAAAATCATAAAAAATGTTAGAATTGCATAAAAGATAAATAATATGAAATAAAGAGTTATCTATGCATTATTTTAACATTTAGCAAGCAATAGAAAATTTCTACACTATATATTTATCAATTGAAAACTTATGATATTTTTCGCGGTAAGTTGTTTAATCAAGATATCAAAATATTTTTATAAATGCCAATCGCAATTTGAAATGGCATTTTATAATATTGGAAACTCAAATAATACTGCAAAAAATTCATTGTAAATCCGTGAGGAGAAGACACATCATCAATTTTTAATATAAAATATTGTCTGAATAAGTATTTTTCAACTCATATTGTTGTTTTTGAAACCATTTTGCAACTAAAAATATGAATTCACATGTATCATTGTTTCTTCTCAGTACGACTTATCAAAAATGTTAAATTCTAATTCATCATACAAGTATCGTAATAACAGTAAATGAAAGAACTACATTTAATATGTAATCAAAAGTCTTTGTTATAATAAATAAATAATAATAATAGAATTAATAGTTGAATCAATGTTTAAGAGTTGAAAAGTTTTGAATATGATCATAAATTTTATCGATGACAGAAATTTCCATTTTGATATAGGATTATATTAGAGGACAAATAGCTTAACCAGGAAATTTTAACAGTTTTCTAGTCAAAACTCATACGTAAATGCATAATGGAGATAAGAGGTACTAAAGTGAATGAAAGATTTCGATTAGTTTTGTTAAGCCGCCATATCTCAGAAGAGATATTCTGTATCTGGCTGCGATCGCTTTTAGACCCCATTATAGGTTAGCCAATACCCATGGTGGGGTCAACCGGAAGGTTGAAGGATGGGGTTCAATGGGCCGGTCCCAGACCCCTCCTGAAAAACTGTAACTGGAGGTGTGGGACTCGAAACCTCCAAAAGTGATAAATAAATATTTCATCATGCGATCATCTGGTCGACGTATGAAAGTTTTAATCTTCAAAGTCTACAGTTATGTTGTTGCTTGAGGTTCTTATAAAATTAACCTTTATATATAACTTTTGCCACCGTTTAATAAATTTCGAATAAAATTAGTCTTCTACATGGTTATTATAAAATTATCATCTGTTTAATATTCGCTCACTTGAAATTATCTGTAGATTTAATTTTATAAAATGTCATTTAATGTTTTAAATTATTTTATGGAATTAAAACTGATGTTAATTTTTTGATACCGGTGTATTAAATAGATATATGAAGGTATTATACTTTGATACCTTTGATATTTTGAAACAGGTCCGAGAATAATTTTATGATTTCATCTAGTTACTTTTTTAAACGACAGATGGCGATATTGTTTAACAGTAACTTTTAGATCGCTGAAAATCAATATCAAATACAAAATAAAAGGAGTATCAAATAATTTTTATTTATTATATTTACGCATAATTACGATTATTATTTTTATTCTAATAAGTTTATTAGCATTCAGTATCATAGAATAGTTCATTTTATCAAATAAATAATAAATGATTACATATCAAAAACTTAAATGATATTTCTTATTACTAATAAGAAATATTTAAACTTTTTCATTATTTCATTAATTACAATATTTTCTATTGATTATACAGAAAAAATAAATTTGTGAAATCATAATTAAATTATTTTTCAGTTAACATAATGACTGACTATATCTTCGTTAATTTTATTATAAAATGTTTTACAAACTGACTAATTTTATTAGTTGCTTTTATCTTAATATAAATAAAATATATCTTTAAAAATTTAATTACATATTTAATAAGATAGTTTAAATAATTCAACTTTATTTCAACAGATGGCGTTACAGGAAATGATAGAGATCTGGTATTGTTACTATAAGATAGTTTAAATAATTCAACTTTATTTCAACAGATGGCGTTACAGGAAATGATAGAGATATTGTTACTATGATAAAGATTTAAGTAGATAATTATTTTAGCCTTTAATCAAATATTCCTCAACCAGTTAACTTATGATAATTAAAATAATTAATTGATGATAAAATTTATTAATTTAAATATTTATAAATTAAAAAATAAACGTAATTGAAATTTATAACGTCAGGCCATCTCAAAAGTAACGTTGTCTTTTATACTGTACTTGTTAAAACATGTCTCAGCTTGTCTAAACATGAATGAAGCTTTCAAAACATTGGAAAAATGATGATTCAGATAGAGAATATACTGTATACCTGATTAAATTAAGAAGTGATTTATCTTTTATATCTTTTCAAAATTGAATGCTAAAAACGACATTACTTTTGATAAAATTTTATATTAATAAAATAAAAATAAAAGTTATTTTGAAAACTGTTGAGTGCTTCCAATACACTATATTAAATTAAAAAGATGATGAAAAATGAAAGTATATACCACATATCAATGGTTTACAAAGATGCTTGAGAAAAGAATTGTAAGAGCTTTGATGAAAATTTTATTTTAGTATAATTTTTTTACGTTTAAGAATAAAAAATATAATTATAAATATATAAGTAATATATTGACTATTTTAGTGCTTTATTATAAATATATAAGTAAATATACAAAATTATGTATAAATAAATTTTTAAGAAATAAATGATATTTTTTCTTCTAAATAAATCATTAATTGTATCACACAGAATTAATTGGCAAGAAAAAGTCGTATAGAAAGTTTATAAATTGAACCATATGCAATAACCATTTTTCAAAAATTTAATGTTTTGCAGTAAAAGAAATTTGAAACGCAATGTTTTATATAAAACCAACTCAAATTTATCATCTTTTTCTATATAAAAATAAGAAAAATTACATAATTTTTCAAACGTAAAAAAATCGACTTTTATAATGGACTCTATATATTAACATATGTTTTATTATATAATTATTACCATAATTTATCGTGGATAATATCATAATTACTAAAAATTGGTTTAATACTTGATGATCAGAACGAAAATTAAGGAATTTTTAAACATCATCGTAATTCAGCGATGTTGAAAATTAATAAAACCAAAAACTTTTAACACTTTAGCGATATATTTTTATATAAAATTTTCTATGGTGTTAAAAAATAAAAAAATAATAGTTTATTCTATATTTAAGAATTTTTTTAACCAACTAATATTACTTTAATGCTGCCAATATTTTCTGAGATGAAACTGTTATTCTATCCATCACGGTCGAGTTATCTTTAGTTTACAGACAGCAACTCATCGGAAAAGAAAGAAAAACGTCATAAATTGTTCGTTAATAAATAGATATAAAAGATTAAAAATAGCAAAAGAAAAATTAAATATTTTAAAATACAAACTTTATAGATAAATCTCAGAATTGATGCGAAAATGCAATATAAAGATACTTCTCTTATTTATTTATATTATTAAAATGCATTGGGAAGTTTTTGTTATAACTGATAAGAAATTAGATTTTTAGTGAAATTTTAAGGAACAAAATAAAATTTGAAAACGAAATATCGAGATATTAATTCAATAGTCTCATTAGTTTGTGACAACTTATTAAAAAAGAAAATTTTTACTTTTATCTATAATTTTTGTAATAGGAATCCAAAGTAATTTTTCTGAAATAAAACTTGTGTGAGAACTCGAGAAGTGAAAGAAATGTTCTAAAATCTCATCAAAGGTTGATTTCTTGGTTGGTTTGTCATCTCTAATCTCTTTTCTAATTAACTCCGTCATCTCGGGTCATTTTGGCAACAAGAAAGTGTTAACTCTTCAGATTCGATTAAAATTTCACGCTAATTAATTCTTTTCCAATCAGATAACTTTCTATCGGGAAAATTTTTTTACATAATTTTTACCTGGTCATCATTGTAAACATTAAAAAACTTTATCGAATAAATTAAAATAAAAAGATAAATTTATTGAAATTTTTTAAATCTTTTCACTTCTACATGCAGTATTTTTTTGTTGCTAACATTTGTTTTTATTTATATATTTGAAACAATGATTAATTTTTGTAAAATAGATTTTATTTTGTAAATGTTTAATTTTCTTGTTTATGATAATTTATTTTATCTTCTTGAATATAATAATAATGTAAAAATAATTATAATACAAATATATCATAAATTGAAGACAAATTATATAGAATAAAACTAACAAAAGTAACAAATAAAGCTAAATGAAAATCTAATCCATAAACATATCTATTAGAGAGAGATTTTTCTCTTTCTTCATATTTTCCTTTAGTTTTTGTTGAATAATATTTTCTTCATAGTTTTTTTAGACTGAAGACAAAAATACTAATAAATACATGATGACGACATTAATCTAACAACAGACACAAACATGAGAAAGAAGAGGACAGCACTAGAAAGAGATTTTTTTAGATGCAATGAAATTTATGAGAATGCATAAAAACATTTGCACTGAAATAAAGCTCAAAAATGATGTACTTATAGCTGTCTATGATGAAGTGTGACTCTTAAAGAGCTACACTTCAAAAGGAAAGGATGGAAAACAAAGAATACAGTACAATATGGCATTTATAAAAACTATCCATATAAAGAAAGATTATATCAGGACCATGATTTGCCATGATCAGTGCAATGAATATAACAGTTTGAGAATTGATGGAACAGGAAAAAATAGTGTTTTATATATGGGGCTATTTCCAAGACCAAAAAAGACAGATAAAATATACAGAGAAATGAAAATAATGAGAATGATGCAATAAGGTTCCACTATATCTGATTCAATCAATGAAGAAAACCATTAATTAAGCCAATTAAATGTATAATTGAAGCTTAATTGCTTGAAATCTGATTTGTTGATTAAAACAAATTATTTGTTGCTAACATTTGTTTTTATTTATATATTTGAAACAATGATTAATTTTTGTAAAATGGATTTTATTTTGTAAATGTTTAATTTTCTTGTGTATGATAATTTATTTTATCTTATTAAATTCACTAGTGTATTTGTTTTGTTAGACTTAACAATTTAGCTTTTTATTTTTTTTTTTTAATCCACTTGCTGTTTAGAGTTGTTTTTTTTTATGTCTAAATTAAAATTTGGAAGATTATTTTCAGTGATTAAAAAGATCAAATTGGCAAAAAACAAATTCTGGAATTATTGTAAAGTTATTACCATTGATATAAAATGTTATGCATAAAAAGACAACTTGGTATAATCTCCCATAGGTTAATTCCAATAAATAATACCAACAGCCATTATCAATCATATATTCACTGCAGATACTATCATATTACAAAATTTTATATTCAAAGTGCATGTTGTTAGATAATATTATATACCGTATTACTTCGAATTTAAGCCACACTTTTTATTCGGATTTGTAAGACGTAAAATTTGGATGAGGCTTAAATTCAAAATGAATATTTTAACATCTTATTTCTCCCGTGCTCCCATTCCCCAACGTTCAGGCTTTTGCTTTACGCTCTGTGTATGCACATAGTATTACGATCGTTGATTACAATTTATTCGATAGCTTATTATGCATATTAGTACCTATTTAAGTAAATAAAAATGTTTCTTATTTTTCAATATCTATTATAAAATCATTTTTATTTTTTTCCAATTTTAAAATCCTACTGCAGCTTAAATTCGAAGTAATACAGTATTAATGTTTAAGGGGATTTTTAAACTTAGGAATAAGTGACACAAAATACATTTTTCCAATTTTAAAATCCTACTGCAGCTTAAATTCGAAGTAATACAGTATTAATGTTTATGGGGATTTTTAAACTTTGCATTTTGTGTCACTTATTCCTAAGTTTACCTACCATAATTATGGTATTATTGAAGATTTATTTATACAAATTTATTTTTGCATATTCCATATTAGGAACAACAAATAATAAAAATTAACTTTTTTTAGTTTTTTTAAAAAATATATGTTAAATAATAACTTCTAGAAGTGATATTTATTATACTTAAGAAAAAGTATCAATATCTATCTCTTTTTTCAACGACAGAATTCATAACACTAAATTTTTCAGTGCATGTTGGCAAACAGGAACATATAAAAAAGATTATTTAAACATCTATTTATTGCTAATAATTTACATTAAACATTTAAAACATTAAATTATAAAAATTTTGGTTACATTGAAATTTTTAACAACTACAAAGTTTTTTAAGCTGTATGATTTCTTTCAAAAATTCACATTTGCAAAATGCATTTCAGCCTGTTGGCCTTCTTCAGCTGCAACTAGTTGTGAATCCTTATTTTCACAGCTTAACCCACATTCTTTAAAAAAACTATCAATCTTCTCAAATATAGTATCAAATGTAAATATACAAAATTAAAGTTTTCATCGTTGCCATGCCCTTATTATTTTTTTTTTTAGTTTTATTTTTTATCTATTTTTAATATATTTTTTGATGAATCAGAAGTGTATTTTATATGATATAAATGTATTAAAATATTGTTTTATTTTTTATCTATTTTTAATATATTTTTTGATGAATCAGAAGTGTATTTTATATAATATAAATGTATTAAAATACGATAGTTCATATTTTTTAGATAAAGAACAGTCCCAATTTTTTTTCCTTTTTAGATAATGTGTAGTCATAACTAATTAAAATTAAGCTTTATATGTATTCATATGTTAGAAATATAGTAGAAGTTCTTTTATCTGAAATACTCAGTGCCAGAGCATTTCAGATATCTAATATTTGAAAATATTGTTATCATAACCTTTCATTAGAAAAACGAATTGAAAAGAGATTTTGATATGTTATCATACAAAATAAATATTTGTTAATATGCATATATATGATTAATAAAAACATTTATTTAATGCAAATATTGTATATCAATTCTGTATTAATTAATGGACAAAAGCCAATTGTCACCTTTGGATCATAAATCAGCCAAAAGCATCATATTAATCTGAATGACAGTTCTCAGTTCTTTGTTATTTGAATGTTCTTGTCACCTTTGGATCATAAATCAGCCAAAAGCATCATATTAATCTGAATGACAGTTCTCGGTTCTTTGTTATTTGAATGTTCAAATAAATAATCTTCTGTCTTGCTTTACTTTATATACTGTTTCTACCTTATTTTATTTTATTTTAATTCTAAATAAAATTTAAGCACTTACTGCAGTATAGGAGAAAGAATCAAAGCTTTTCTCCTATACTACAGTAAGTGCTTAAATTTTATTTAAAATTAAAATAAAATAATCTTCTGTATAATGTGTTCATAAATTTTGTCTGTTATTCCGTATATAATTCAAAATTTATTCTTAAAATGAATCCAGAATTAGCAGATATATATATTTTTAATTGATACTGAAATGGATTATTGTACAATGTACTTTTATTAATGAGAAATTATTATTTTGTGATTATTTAATTTGTTTACTATGTTTACTATGTCCTTTAAATATTTCTGTCACAGATATTAAATGCACATATAAAGGAATGTAATTAATGAAAATTTTACACAAAATATTTATTTTAATTAACAAATACTGATTATATTAATATTCGTCTCCTCAATCTCTATGACCATATGATCTATTTGGGTGATATTCATCATAAAAGCATCCAAAAGAGAACATTGTTTTACAATATGCACATTTTATAAACCCTGCATTTCTATAACCACATGATGTCTTTCCCTACCTCAATAATGAAAACATCTTTTGTTGATAATTAAAAATTAAGGTCTCTCTCTTCAATACTCTTCTTTGACATGAATCATGCATATAGAATTATCAATTTAAATGCAGGGGCATTTAATTGATAACAACAATGAATGTTTATTAATAAATTTGCATATTGTAAAACAATATTCTGTTTTAGATGCTTTTATGATGAATATCACCCGAATCAATGCACATCGGCTATGGAGATTGAGGAAGATTCTGATGATAAATAATAATATAATCTGTATTTTTTTGTTATCTTGTTACATATACAGCTCCTTAACAGGAAATAATTTTATTTTTTAAACTGTTTTCGATCTTACTTTGAGACCCTCGTCAGTAAACGCATTCTTTTTTAATGAACGTTTTAGAAACTGTTGAACTAACAAATGGTAATCTGTATTTGTTAATTAAAATAAATATTTTGTATAAAAAAGTTTCTTTATTAATTACATTCCTTTATGTGTGCTTTTAATATTTGTGATAGAAATTTTTAAAGGACATAGCAAACAAATTAAATAATTACAAAATAATAATTTCTCATTAATAAAAATACATTGTGCTATAATCCATTTCAGTATCAATTAAAAAAAAATTAGACAATCTAACCTGCATTCTTCTGATCACATGTTATAATAATTGAATGTGGAATGCATCACCCTATGATAGCACTCATTAAATTGTCAATATGAATTGGTATATAAAGAATATAAAAATCTTTAAACCCTTTTCATCTAGGAATACTTGAGAGGTGTGCTGTATTGCTTTATTATGGATTTGTGGAAGAGTAGTACTACAATATATATAAAATCTGTAAAATCAGAGGGGGACTATGATTGGCATTCCCCTTGTATGGCCAAATATGCTGAAGAAAACTTTTTAGACTAATTATAATTTTATAATAATAGAAGAATCCTTTTTAATAATTGCCCTCACTACTGATAAATTGCCTAATGTTGAATTTCTATAAATCTCAGTGTGTTTGCTTAGCGACCATTCCTATATTAACATCTGATTTAAAACAAGTATACAACTTCTAATTTTAGTCAGTTGTTGAGTTCTAAAGTAGTGTGACCAGGTCTTAGCCAGTGATATCTATTCATGAATAATGGATATTGTTTACTTTTTTACTTACTGTATTGTGATGTGATATTGTATCTTTTTGAATTCTTTGAGTATTTTGACCTAAAACTAATAGTTAATTTTGCTAGTTTATTTTTAATATATATTTATAATGTTAATTTTATATATAAAACTATTTTTGTTTTGAAAAAAGATAACTTTTGATACTCTTGGGATAAATTAAACATTATTTAACATAGATTTCTTATGCATGCCTAATCAGTTTTGTGGAATTAATAATTGTTTTAAGAGTATTACTATTATTATATATTGATTTTAAAATACAAAAAAGTTTATAAAAATTAAATGCAAATATTAGCGAATGAATTAAAATTATAAATAACTGAAACATTATAAAAAATTTGTATGCATATGCAGTGCTGTATTGCTTTATTATGGATTTGTGGAAGAGTAGTACTACAATATATATAAAATCTGCAAAATCAGAGGGGGACTATGATTGGCATTCCCCTTGTACGGCCAAATATGCTGAAGAAAATTTTTTAGACTATTTAAATTTTAGAAGTATGAAAATAAAAAAATATCTTTTTTAAATTTAAATAAAATTTTTTTCATATTTAATTTCATTACAGAATTATTTAAAGAACTAAATTCAGTAGTGACTGACAACTGCTAGGAAAAATAAAATAAAAATAATAAAAAAGAGAAATCGCTAAATTTAAATTCTATTAAGAATAGAAATTTACTTACCGTTTTAAAAATAATTTTTATAATCTAATAGAACGTTTAAATTATCTTCAGAGTTTAAAGCTTAAAATAAACATTTTTCAAACAAGTGAAAGTCACTAGGGCCTTTATAAATCTTATTGAAAACGTTTTCAGCTTAATCCACATTTTCCTTTGGAACTGCGCCGAAATGTCAATCCAAGAAATTCAATCTCTTTAGAAGGGAATATAAATCGTTTCACAGCCAAGAAAACATCGCAATAAAGGATCAAGGGGTGCTTTCTTTGGAAACGAGATCTATCTGCTGTCTATCATCTGTTTACTTAAACCTTTTGTAAATCAGTCAATCAGTCTTTTTACAATTCAGCACGGTTGTTAAACGAAATAATATCTTGTATAATAATTTCGATCAATTTTTCGATATTCTACATTTAAGCACCAATTTTTAAATCATAAAATAAGAGTAGCATATCGAATGAACTATAACTAAGTTTACAATATTTTTAAATAAATTTATATAGCATATATTTTATTATTTATTGATTTCTTCACCGCTACGTTTATCTATTTTCCATTCTTTAAATTAAGCAACTGTCCTACTTTTGAAGAGAGTTTTGAACTCTTTCAAACTAATATCGACTCGTTTCTGGTGGAAAAATAAAAAGAAACAAATACAATAGTCATTTTTACGAAGAATAGTAACAGTCTTTTATAATTTATATCAAATAATCGTCTGTAAAAGCTTTACAACTAGATACCAGTTTGTCATCTGAGAAGTCAAACGTAATTTCTATAGAGAATTGTAAAGTAAATTGTTGAACTAGTCGCCAACTTAGCTGACTCCAGACTCCACTTCGGATATAATGTGAAAGACAACCATAACAGCTCTATTATGTCGTTAAATTAACAAGCTCGATGTTTGTTACGAGCTGGATCAATCCATAAATTGGTCTATCAAACTTTAATATTTAAAATACGAAATTAGCGAAATTGTTTCGACTTTAGATTTAATTTAGCAAAATTGTTTTCAAATATTCAAAAATGTTTAATAGCGAAACTTTTAATAATATATGAAATTTTTAATATTAATAAAATAAAAATCAATATATTTACGTTAAAAACTAGTAAATGATCAAATATAAAATCCAATTTAAAAACAAATATAAATATTAGAATTCTAAATTTGTAATTTGACTTTATGATAAAAATTTTAAGAATTTTAATTTAAATACATTTATAACTTAAAAATATTTTTGAAATAATATTCAGAATTTCTTTCATTTTATATAAGTTTTATATTTTATCTACATTTAATTTTATGAGAAAATAATTATTGTAATAATATATTTTAAGCTTACTTTAAATATCTTACATAAAATAAAACTTTTTAAAATTTAATCAAAAGTATCTAATAGGCCTATGTAAAAAATAAATCAAGTAAGAAATTAGATATTTATTACAATTTAAATGCGGCTACTTAGGTTGACGTTTTTATTTTATTTTATTAAATCGTCAACCAAGTAGCCACATCTAAAGTGTCTTAATTTCTTCCTAATTTTTAATCGAAGTTATCCTAATTTCTTAGCACAGTACTTGACTTATTTGTTTACATATTAGAAGTTTTGGATTGGATATTGTAACAATTATATATATATATTGTGGTTTTAGTAAAAGACACAGGGAAATTCACTGCGTCCAGTCACTTCTAAAACTAACTTCCTTCTTCCTTCCCCGGAGTTCCTGCCTAACTCTCTCTCTTTCCCCTTCTTGTTTATTTATGTAGCGTCACCTCGGGTTAGCAGATGAGGTGGGAGCAGATTCTTGCAGATGTTCTTACAGACTTACAGATCCCCACCTTAAAGGTCATCATCTCTCCTGAGATGATATTTAATACAGTTCGAAATATGTGCCTGGTCCTCAACTGTCCCTCGTTTGTAGGTGATATAAGAAGGAAAACCGTTGATATATTTGACATCTGTGACTTCATGTGGACCGATCAACTTAAAATTCTTTCCAATTTTCTCTAATTGTACTAAGATGAGGTCTCCCTTTGTAATTTTTGGGGGTCTTCTTTTCCCCTTATTCGCTTGATTTTGAATTCGTTGTCGGTACTGTGCAATTTCCTGCGGTGTTCTGGGCTTTTCTTCTATCTTGAAATCTCTATCAAACAATTCGTCTGCTTTTAGCTTAGGTGTCTTTTGGTAAAACTTAAAATAAGGTGTGCAGCCAAGATATTCACTATAAGAACTATTATGATGATAAATTGCGTTATATAACTTGTCTTTCCATCTCCCCTCTGATCCCTCATAAAGTTGAATGTACATCTTTATATCTCGGATAGTTCTTTCAGCTAATCCATTTGCTTGAGGGTGATAGGGGCTGGTAGTTTTAAGAATTATATTTTTAGAGAGAGCCCATAATTCAAACTCCTTAGAAATGAAACTGCGTCCCCTATCAGTGATTATAGATTTAATTTTATCAGTATGTTCCCATTTTTCAAAATAATCAATGACTGCCTTTGTTGACTGCTTCATAGATTTTCCCCAAACAAATCTCGTGGCTTCATCAACGATGATCAAGAAGGACTGAGTAGTTCGATTAGTATCAGATCTATTTTTGAGTTCTGCAAAGTCTAGGTGTATATTTTCAAAAGGAGTTTCAGCCTGAATAGGAAGATTCATGAAATGCGGTTTACCTCGATATTTAAATTTTCCAATTTGACATTCATGACAACTCTTGACATAGTTTGATACATCTCTTTTCATAGACTTTCACTGAAACCTTTGGCGTATTTTGTAAAACCCCAGAAACCCCGTGCCCTCCTGAAAGTGGGTCATCATGATAAAAAAACATTATGGCACGCTTGACCTCCACATCCAAAGGATTCACTAAGTATCTGCTATCAGGAGCAGTCTTAAGCATGGACATTATATCTCTCGACCAAAAACAACAGTGGACCGACTCCGGGCAATCTATACACAGTCGGGATAAAGCATCGGCATCACCTATATTAGCACCTTTACGATTATATATATTTATATATACAAATAAAAATATAATATAATAAAAGTAAATTATTTAATAACTAATAGTAAATTAATAATTTTTTTATCAATAAATTTAATTTAATTTAATGATAATTTCGATAGAACAGGAAACCTCTTACAATAGAAGAAATGTATGAAGATATTAGTCAAGATCATGCAAAGAAAACAGTGACAATGGAAAGTCATCCTCATTTACCTGGACCTCCAATGGCATCAGTGCATCCTTGCAGGTAAATATTCTATAAAATGCAAGTGAGGAAAAAATTCATTAAAAACTTCATTTACCTGGACCTCCAATGGCATCAGTGCATCCTTGCAGGTAAATATTCTATAAAATATATCAAGTGAGGAAAAAATTCATTAAAAACGTTTGAATTATATTTTCTGTAAAAAAGTTTTAGTGGTTTTATCTTAAATATGCAATTGTTAATAATTTAAACTAGATTAAAAAAAAAATATAGTATAAATTTAGTGTGTTCATGATTCAGGTTTTTTTTTTCTGTTTATATGTTATAAGCACAAATAAATCATAATGAAAGTCAGTTCAGTGAAAAACAATATCCTATTAAACATTATATAAATTGTTTTAGAAACATGATAAAAGTATGAAGATAATAATACTCAAAAGCCCTTTAGCAGTCAAAAGATTTTATTCAGGAACATTTTCAATGCACTTGGCATTTTCTTCAGCTGTACAACAAGACTCACCCTGTTACACAAGAACAGAGGACCTTACTACACAAAATAAACAAACATGACAAAATTTAAAGGGCAGGTCTACATCTGGAAGCATTCTCCTTCGCACCACCTGCCAGTAAAGCCATACATTTTGTTACATGACCGATCTTCTAAGAATACATTAAGTATATTATAAAAACAAAAACCATACAAAATTATACAAATTTTAAAAATTATTAAAAATCTACATGAATAAAAAATACATAGTTATCTGCAATCATTAAAAATAAAAAAGGTAAAAATTGTCACAACAAGCAGCTCTCCCTTATGGGAGTATCGAAAACCGACCATAGCATATCCATTAGTCTGCTTTGTTGACTTTAAACAATCATCTCCACGTGCTAGGGATCGTTTCTGATTCCGTAAAATTTATCACATTCTTTCTTATTCTTTTTGAGGATTTCTAATGCCTCAATCATTCCTATCCCAGTTCTTCTCATCTGACTGAATAATTCTTGCTCTTCCCCACTGCACTTCAACATCATACAGGAGCGATCTCTGGCTTAGCACAGTGGAGAGTTTACTGTACTTGAGGTCCATTTTATGTTCTTTTATCCTCACTTCTAAGTTTCTCTCTGTATATCCTATATAAAACTCCTCCCTACCCAATGAATTTCATATACCCCTGTCCTTATACTCATATTGGTCTTTATCATTTCTAATCATCCCGAAAACAGTCGGGTTTCTTTTAAAACTCAGAGTACAATTGGTTAACATGCCGATGTTTTTGGCAAACTTTTCTACCCACAGAACTTGGTCAACACTCCTAAAGGAAACTGATTTACTTGTCCATGTCTTCTCCTTACACAAACTCCTCTCTAGTATATCCTATATAAAACTCCTCCCTACCCAATGAATTTCATATACCCCTGTCCTTATATCGGTCTTTATCATTTCTAATCATCCCGAAAACAATCAGGTTTCTTTTAAAACTCGGAGTACAATTGGTTAACATGCCGATGTTTTTGGCAAACTTTTCTACCCACAGAACTTGGTCAACACTCCTAAAGGAAACTGATTTACTTGTCTGTGTCTTCTCCTTACACAAACTCCTTTATCTTGTCATGTAGCTTCCTTAGAAAGCTTTCCCCATACCCATACGGAGAGAAACTTAGAAGCAAGGATAAAAGAACATAAAACGGATCTCAAGTATGGTAAACTCTCCACTGCGCTAAGCCAGAGATTGCTGCTGCACGATGTTGAAGTGCAGTGGGGAAGAGCAAGAATTATTCAGCCAGATGAGAAGAACTGGGACAGGAATGATTGAGGCATTAGAAATCCTCAAAAAGAAAAAGAAAGAATATGTAATAAATTTTACAGTACTGGAAACGATCCTTAGTGCATGGAGATGGTTGTTTAGAGTCAGCAAAGCAGACTAATGGATATTCTACAGTTGGTTTTTGATATTCCCGTAAGGGAGCGCTGCTTGTTGTGACAATTTTTAATTTTTTTATTTATAATTTTTATTTTTTAATGATTGCAGATAACTGTACATATTTTTAATTCATGTAGATTTTTAATAATTTTTAAAATTTGTATAATTTTGTATGGTTTTTATTTTTATAATATACTTAATGTATTCTTAGAAGATTGGTCATGTAACGAAATGTATGGCTTTACTGGCAGGTGGTGCAAAGGAGAGCACTTCTAGATGTAGACTTGCCCTTTAAATTTTGTCATGTTTGTTTATTTTGTGTAGTTAGGTCCTCTGTTCTTGTGTACAGAGTGAGTCTTGTAGCAGCTGAGGAAGACACCAAGTGCATTGAAAACGTTCCTGAATAAAATCTTTTGACTGCTAAAGGGCTTTTGAGTATTATTATTTTTTGGTTTGTGTTTAGTGCAGTCTCATTAAACTTTTATTGTCTATGAAGATTTTTCATTTGAAACTTAGAGCAATCATAGAAAGTTAAAAATTTTCATTTTATAAATATTTTCAATGCAATGAAGAATTAACCTTCATTGTAGAATATGAAAGATTATAACAGTGTATTATATATGGGAAATATGATGTAACTCACTTTCTATCTGTTCATCTCTTCCCCATTGGTTCACTCATATCATTTATTTATGTTATGATAAGTGATATCAGTTTTTAAATACAGTTTTTTTCATTGGAGATCATAAATATGAAAAATTTAATTTAGGAGTCATTGTTAAGATTAAAAATGAAGGGAAAACTTATATAACAATATCTATAACAATATCTGTGACTATCAAATTTGAAATTAATAAATGAATTGAACAGAACTAATAGACTTTAATTATTAAATAAATGTATTAATGTCATATTGATTCTTTAATATATTATAGTATGATAACAGACAGAAGAATAAAAAAACAAAAGGCGTACATATCCAACAATGGATGAAAATATAAATGCTAATGATGATGATGTGCAAAAATTATGAATTTAATAATAATGTCTTGTTTATTTATAAAGAACTTAAAAGTTCTTTATAACTTAAAAGCATAAACATAAAAAGCTTAAAAATTTTTTAATTACTACTGTATACAATATAAATATTTGATTTAATACTTCAATTTTGCCTTATATACTGAAATACAGGTTGTCCCTGACTTATGCAGATCCAACATACTTAGATTTACATTTATAGAGTGATTCCTTGACTCACAAGAAAAAACTACTGATCAAAGAGAATTAAACTATAAATCAGAGATACAAGAAAATGCATGTTGTACAATATATTTTCACATTCTTTTTTTTAATAATTTAATTCTTTATCCTATGTGTTTGTTTCGTGTGTTTATTAAATTAATTTTAGTAAACAAATTGGGCTTAAACTCCTCCTAAAAAACCGAATGCATGGATCTCTAAATTGAATTCAGATCAAAAAGCTGTGTGGTAAGTGACTGCTTTACCACATGGCTAATCTGAACAACTTATGTACTTATTCTTTAATATAACTATTTTTATTGTTACATTTTTGTGACACACTAATACTGTATGAGATATGCTCTGACATACATATGTTTTGACTTATGGGATGCCAAAAATTTCTTACCCTCACCATGTTGTATGTGGAGATCATAAATATGAAAAATTTAATTTAGGAGTCATTGTTAAGATTAAAAATGAAGAGAAAACTTATATAACAATAATACATGTTATCTTATTAGCTAGAGTTCTAATCCCTTGTTTAATTATAGAACAATAATAATCACACCCAATGAAAATATCGACAAGACTCTACTTCCAAAATTTGGGATCTGCAAGTTTAAATGGCCTCAGCTCAGAAGGATTGATGCTTGTCACTGGCTGTTTTGGTAGGAGCCCGCTTATTCGATGCAGAATGAATGCATTCACACAAATGCTAAAATCTTCCGATTGTGAGAATAATTGCAGTGATGTAGCCCCTCTTACTCTTCCCACCACAAACCCATTAGTACCTTCGATCATTGAGTCTGCTGGTTGACGACGTAATCCAAGTTGTTGGATGAGAGCCTCCGTCACAATGGTTCCTTCAGTGGCACTATCCAGTATGGCACGACAAGTAAAAAAACCGCCCCAAGCATCCCTTACCTGCAACTTGACCATAGGTAATATCACTTGTACAATTGGTGCTTTTAGGGCTTCCAGAACCTTTTCCATTGTGTTCTGCTGCATACTTTTCCCTGGAATCATGTTGGAATCTAGAAGCACAAAAAACTTTCTTACTGTGGATGCAATATTCTGACATTTTGTTTTAAATTAAAAATATGGCAATTAAACCTAAACACGAATTGACCACCAACCTGTTGAGATGTCAGAATTAGAATTCTGTGGTGTAGTTGCCACAGTTTGACTTTCAGCAAGAAGAATACATTCAGGAGAATTCTCCACAGGCAGATATTGTGTCATATCCTGCACTGTGCCTGACTGTATATCTATGTCTTCATGCATTGATAGATCTGACTGGGATGCCTGTGAATTCTGTATAGTTGAAATAAATTTGCTGAAATTTCCTGTAGTCCTAAAATATAGACATTATATATATATAAATAAATTGCAAAGGATTTCTGAAATAGTTAATTCTACTTTATTTATATTAAGCTAAATTAGCTTGGTTATTGTTTAGTAATATAAAATTATTACTTTTAACCAATGATATAGTACCTTTTTGGCTTTAAACAAGGATTCAGAAAATTCAAATAACTGCTCACAATCCATGTTGGATCCTCTATTATCTCATATGCTCCTGATTCACTTTTCTTATATAATCTGAGAAACTTGTATCGTATGGACTTCAATTTTCCAGGACAGATAGTTGCTGGAAAAGCATGTTTATTTAACACAATAGTGGTAACATTACTTAACTTTGATATATTTACTAATTAATTTATAATATACAATATCAATAACGATTTTAAGTAAGTTTGAGCTATGTATACACATTGAATGCAAAATTTTTACATTAATTATCATTTAAATCATTAAAAAAATGCTTTAAATAAAATGCTAATTAATAGTAACATGCAGGAGACAGTTTAAAAAACATTTATTTTATTATGTTTATTTTGTTAAATACTCTATATTTTTCATTTATATATTGGCAGGATTCTAGTTTAGCCGTAGCACGCGGATCTATACATTAGATAAGATTCGCCATGCTCATCGACTGATGTATAAAATACGAATCGACAATTCTGTTGTATAAAGATTCTCCAAAACTATTTGGGCTATCAAGATGTTTTTATTAGAATCTATCATATAATCAAAAATATATCCGCGTGCTATGGTTAAACTAGAATCTTGGGTACAATTATGCCCTTAATACAGCACGACAAAAGTGGTACCGTTCGATAGGGGGGGCTTTCTTTTTTAAAAATATATCCGCGTGCTATGGTTAAACTAGAATCTTGGGTACAATTATGCCCTTAATGCAGCACGGCAAAAGTGGTACCGTTCGATAGGGGGGTCTTTCTTTTTTTTCTTGAGTTATAAACTGGGAGTGAGTGAGTTTCTTCTATGTCTTTCTTTCTTATTTCTATTTGTATGGATAAGCTTGGTGGCTAATTTTGATTGCCTCCTTCCACTCAAATAGAGTACTAAGGGAGCCGTACTGGGCCAAAATTAAATTCCATCAAATAGAGTACAAGAGCCAGCTGGGCCAACATTAAAAGCAAAATGTAGAAAAAACAAAGAACCTTTCCAGCCTGTGAAAGTAACCCAACCCATTTCATGTTAGGTAGAAGCTTAGAACTATGTTAAGATAGGGCGGGTCAAAACACCCAAAAAATCCCTAGTCAAATAGGGGTCAAAGGTCAGACGTTTACGAGTTACAGAGGCCGAAAGTTCACTGGCGTCGCTCGTTTTGAATATTTCTACTGAATATCTGTACACAGGGAGATCAGAGTAAATTATGCAGAGTTGGGTATGACAGCACTATATGCATATACATATTTCATTGTACTCTGCGTGTAGTTTAATAAATCCCTATGTTCATCGTATTGATTGAAGACTTTCATATAAAAATAAGATATTTTTGAAATTATGCAGAGTTGGGTATGACAGCACTATATGCATATACATATTTCATTGTACTCTGTGTGTAGTTTAATAAATCCCTATGTTCATTGTATTGATTGAAGACTTTCATATAAAAATATGATATTTTTTACATTTAATCTTTAATTCGAAATTATGAACTCAACAGTTAATAATATTAATTATATACAATTTTTCAATTAAGTTCGAATGTAACATATACCAACAAATTTACCAATGGAATAAACTTATTTTGGGGGTATTTAATTTTTAGAAAGTTTATTTTAAAAATAAATCAAACGGAGAGCCGGGGTTATCTAAACTAGATTATCATGATTATATATGCCAAATTTAATAGTTATAGATTTTTACCTTTTAAAAAATTGCTGGATTCAAACACAATGCAAAATATAAAACAATTTCATTCAATGCCAATAAATAACTGCTATACTATTTAATACTTATGGAAAAACGTTTATTTTTCATACTTTATATATATATAACTATATACATAGCATCAGTTATTCAATAGATAACATAATGTACAAATTTTTACCTAGCTATTCTTCCTAAAATCTAATGATAATATACTGAATTTCCGTACAAATTAACTTACCAATCACGAATTAGATTTTGGAAAGTATTTCTAACTATTCATTTCATTCTAATATTTATATCAAAATTGCTAAAATATTCGCATTATCAAAATTAACTTAAAAAAGCATCAATCATAATGAATATTAATTAATCTCAACCATTATTCATTTTGTATTTCCCTTATCGGCATTCATTTTTTTTTTAAATTAAGCTTTCATTAATGTACAGTATCTGATTCATAAATTAATAATTCCTATCAATATTTCTTTTAACAAAAATTCAATAATTAGAAAATTGAAATGTAATTTAATATTATAATTGATTTTTTAAGATATTTGAATTCGTAATGCATAAGAAAATCCTTATATTAGATGGATTTCGGAGGCATCTGACTTGGAAGAAGTGCTTGAGTTAGTCTTTTGAAATAATCTTCCCACTATATTTTAAAAAATTTTTATTAAAGATTACTCTTCCAAAACTGAGGAAAGATGGCAAAACCACCCGGAAAGCATATTTTATTAAAGATTAATGAAATTTATTAAATACATTTTCAACCGAAATCGTATGCGTCTCGTTCTGATTAAATCAGTTTAATCTTCTAGCATATCGAATCGTGTTGGATCGGATAAATTTAATTCAACTCTTTTCAATAATCAAAATCACCTCGCATTGAAATTATAGAATAATTCAAAAATCTAGATAATTCAACAATTTAGTCGCTAGATGGCGCTGTGTGTTATATATCTCTAGAGTCCCTAGATTTATAGAGTAGCGCACTCTGATTTGCAGCCGCCATTTTATATCCTTCTGGCCGACTGCTCGTCTTACGGTACTATAGAATTTTCGCAAGAAATACTTATCTCGCATTCATACAACCATAATAGGAAAAGAAAATGCATTTAGAAATTTAAAAACATGCCAATGAATATTAAATAATGCATAATTGTTTTAGGAACAATGTTTAACTTACATTATTCGTAACAAAATTACATTATATTTTACTGTCTCCACTTAAACACAGTACTTTTTTTTTCTTATGTAAATAATTATTCGTACAAAAATAAAGTTTTATTTCGTTATTTATTATTATTTTTAATTATAATTAGCAACCACATTTATTAAATCACCCGAAATTAGGAATGTTTATTTTTTTATATTTACATTAATATTATATGATAGCATATAGTTTATTTATTAATTCCAGGAGTGAATTTAAAATTTGCTATCCGTATCTTTAAAGTGCGAACACATGGATATGGCAAGTTCTGTTTCCTGATTTCTTTATAACCACTTCTACCACAAGATATCTATAACTTTAATGCATTTTTAACAGTCTTATCAGATCATATAAAACCTTGCAATGACTGTTTTCTAAGAAACCACATTTGATCACTGTTGAATACATTTTCAAAAATTCATGTAGTTGTTTTTCCAATTGGTAAATTTTATTATAAGATGCCTTTAACTTTCACTTTAGTTCTCGCACGTATCACTATCCAATGGGCAGCCGTAGCGGCCACAGCTGGGGGGAAAAGAAATGCGGTACTTTCTATATTCAGAGCTTTAACATGGTCTATAAATATATGGTCATCAAACTCCTACGGATAACAAAGGAAAAACTGTTAAGATCTAGATTTTAATCACCAGGGCGGCGTTGTTGTCGCACCTATGTAGAGTCCCTAGATTTATAGAGTAGCGCACCCTGATTTGCAGCCGCCATTTAATATTCTTCTGGCCAATTGCTCGCCTTACGGTACTATAGAATTTTCGCAAGAAATACTTATCTCGCATTCATACAACCATAATAGGAAAAGAAAATGCATTTAGAAATTTAAAAAAAACAGCCAAAGATTATTAAATAATGTATAATTGTTTTAGGAAAAATGTTTAACTTGCATTATTCGTAACGAAATTAACACATTATATTTTACTGTCTCCACTTAAACACAGTACTTTTTTTTTCTTATGTAAATAATTATTCGTACAAAAATAATATTTTGTTTCGTCATTTATTATTTTTAATTATAATTAGCAACCACATTTATTAACTTACTCAAAATTAGGAATGTTTATTTTTTTATATTTACATTAATATTATATGATAGTATATAGTTTATTTATTAATTCCAGAAGTGAATTTAAAATTTGCTATCCGTATCTGTAAAGTGCGAACACATGGATATGGCAAGTTCTGTTTCCTGATTTCTTCATATTTATAATTTTAATGCATTGTTAACAGTCTTATCAGATTATATAAAACCTTGTAATGACTGTTTTAAAAGAAACCACATTTGATCACTGTTGAATACATTTTCAAAAATTCATGTAGTTGTTTTTCCAATTGGTGAATTTAATTATAAGATGCCTTTAACTTTCACTTTAGTTCTCTTTTCTTTGTCTTCAATATCTCCAATTGCTTGCACATTTTCTTTTCCATATATTTCCATGGTTTCTGTTCCTTTGTTTTCATTAGATAAAGTTACATCTGCCAGAATAATTATATTTATTATTATTTTTTTTATCAGCAATCAACATGCTAGGATTTATTTTTAATTTAATACTTATAATTAAGAATTATATTCAATATTTACATTTTTCTTAGATTATTAACTTAATAACAGGTGAAAATATTCTTTCAGAAATATAATATATATTTTATTTAGAACTCTCCATATACAAAGCTGTATAGATAGTTACATGAAAATCAGAATTTATTTGAATAGTATATACGTCATACTATTTCAGAAATATATTGAAATAAATGCTGTATTTCACTAATATATGTAAACTTTATTTTAAAATGTGTAAGATATGAAAAATATGTATGTTAAATTTTGAAATAAATGCTGTATTTCACTAATATATGTAAACTTTTTTTAAAATGTGTAAGATATGAAAAATATGTAAGTTAAATCTCAATTACTCCCAATTAAATAATAAATGTATCTATGAGATTGCATTTCATAGATACATTTAATTGTTATTTATATTATATAATAGTTTTTGAATTTTAAAAAATATGAAAACAAATAGAATTACTATTATAACAAACGCATGAATCTGCATATAAATCTTAGTGTTGGTAATTATTATTATTAACAGACAGCATGAAGGAAAAATGGGATATTAACTATAACATACCTACACATTTTCTTTGAAGAAGTAGGTTTCTTGGTTTTATGAGTCTGCGATAATCAAATATTGTTATGTTGGTAATTATTATTATTAACAGACAGCATGAAGGAGAAATGGGATATTAATTATAACATACTTACACATATTCTTTGAAGAAGTAGGTTTCTTGGTTTTGGAAGTCTGCGATGATCAAATATAGTTGGTACAGCATTTCTTACCATCTTTTCGACTGTTTTCAAACTGATCATCAATGAAATGGTTCTGAAAAATAAATTAACAATAAATCTTTGATCTATACTTATAGCAATCATAAAGTACTAACTTTCAGCAATACAGCCATGCGAAAAAACTATAAAGACTAAAGCAATAATACTCTAAAAAAATTTTGTTGTACTTTATTTATATCACTTCGTCGCCATGTTAGAGCATTACCTTAACACTAAACTGACCAATGGTTTTACATATAAAAAAATTATCGGGGATTTATTTACAACTAATCGAAACAATTATATTATTTGAGATTTATATTAAATAGAAAGAGATTCCCTATCGCCTATTAGCGATTTTAGTAATGAATCCGAATGAAAAATAGCGGAGAAGTGATGTTATATAAGTGTAGTTTCAAAATTATCCTTATAGCTCATTGCTTTAGAAACTTAAAGAAAATATTCCTGGAAAATAATCACGTGTAACTTTATATTGTTTTCAAACTGATCATCAATGAAATGGTTCTGAAAAATAAATTAACAATAAATCTTTAACCTATACTTATAGCAATCATAAAGTACTAACTTTCAGCAATATAGCCATGCGAAAAAACTATAAAGACTAAAGCGATAATACTCTAAAAAATTTTGTTGTATTTTATTTATATCACTTCGTCGCCATGTTAGAACATTACCTGAACACTAAATTGACCAATGGTTTTACATATAAAAAAATTATCGAGGATTTATTTACAACTAATCGAAACAATTATATTATTTGAGATTTATATTAAATAGAAAGAGATTCCCTATCGCCTATTAGCGATTTTAGTAATGAATCCGAATGAAAAATAGCGGAGAAGTGATGTTATATAAGTCTAGTTTCAAAATGATCCTTATAGCTCATTGCTTTAGAAACTTAAAGAAATTATTCCTGGAAAATAGAAGAGATTCCCTATCGCCTATTAGCGATTTTAGTAATGAATCCGAATGAAAAATGGCGGAGAAGTGATGTTATATAAGTCTAGTTTCAAAATTATCCTTATAGCTCATTGCTTTAGAAAGTTAAAGAAATTATTCCTGGCAAATAATCACGGGTAACTTTATGGAAAGTAAACTATAATAATATATTTCTTTTCTAATTTATAAAAACAGCAGTTACTTACCTGGCAAACGAAGATCGTATTTGGAAAAATTTTTCTTCTATTTTTTAATCATTTCTTTTTATCTCTAATTTCTTTTACCCTGTGGCAAAGGAAAGAGTCTATGACTCTTTTCTATTCAAGTAGAACAATTTTCAGCACTGCAACAAATCTATAATTTCTTTTACCCTGTGGCAAAGGAAAGAGTCTATGACCCTTTTCTATTCGATTGGAACAATTTTCAGCACTGCAACAAGGCATGTTCTTAAAAAATAACCAGAAAGCCCATGAACCAAATGCTAACTTCTTCTCTAATAGGATATAAAATGGCCGATTTGGCGCCCTCTAGCGGCAGAATGCGCTACTCTATAAATGTAGGGACTCTAGCCCTACGTGATACGCAGCGCACTCTAATGATGGGATTTCAAATCTTATAGCAATCGCGTCGAAGTGTGACCATATATATTTATAGACCATGGTGTAGTTCAGCGTTTCTCAAACTTTTTTCATTCACGACCCTATTTGATCGTGTTTGGAAAAATTTTTCTTCTAATATTTTTAATCACTTCTTTTTATCTCTAATTATCTCTATTTCTTTTACCCTGTGGCAAAGGAAAGAGTCTATGACTCTTTTCTATTCAAGTAGAACAATTTTCAGCACTGCAACAAAGCATGTTCTTAAAAAATAACCAGAAAGCCCATGAACCTAATGCTAACTTCTTCTCTAATAGGATATAAAATGGCCGATTTGGCGCCCTCTGGTGGCAGAATGCGCTACTCTATAAATCTAGGAACTCGATATATCTCCTTCCTGGAAGTTATTCGTTTCCTATAGTCCATCTAACGAATAATTATTACATTTGTTTCTTCTTCTTTCTTTTAATATGGAGGGTTTGGCCCACCTGCCTTGTCCTCCGATCTGTAATGCGCTGCTCTATAAATCTAGGAACTTTATATATCTCCTTCCTGGAAGTTATTCATTTCCTATAGTCCATCTAACGAATAATTATTACATTTGGGGAAATTTGGACTATTCAGTTATTAAGAAAGCTTAGTCTAAAAAAATCAATGGATATCCCAATTCTCTAACCCAGATTATCATGATTACATGTACTAAATTTACGGGTTATAGAATTCATCGTTTAGGAGATTACTAAACTCAAACAATCAATCCAAAATATAAGAATAATTTCGTTCAAGAGGAATAAATAACTACTCTTTAATATTTAGTGGAAAATATTTATTTTTCATATTAAATATATGTGACAAAATATATAGCATAAGTTATTAGATATATAGCATAATGTACAAAGCATTTCATAACCATTTGCACTGTATTTATGATATATTACATTTTTATCTATACCAGAGTTACATAAGTGGATATGAGTGAACATCTACACAAATAGATGGTCATAAACTGTATGTAATGAATATGACCAGGAGCGGATTTGGACATATTTTCTGTTCTGATATTATCCTGATAGCAGCAAACCTATCGGTTAGCGTGCCACTAGTTAGACTTGGTATTAGGACAATTCGACGCACGGATAGATCGCCATAGAATACAGAAAAAAAATAAAGACAAGAGTATTTTAAAAACATTAAATAATTTTTTTATAAATATTTTGCAATACTCCTATCTTTATTTTATTTATATATCTTAGTATCCTTGTGACGATATATCTATAATATATATTAAATTAAATGCATAGTATTATTTACAAAACAAATTTTAACTACAAAATAAAAATAATTACCTAATTACCTAAAGTACAATTCATTATTTGAGTGCAAATACTAAAATTTTGATAAAAAATTTGAATAAAAATGAATGAACAGGAATCTAAAACAAATATACATTGTATTGAAAGTGCGGTGCATGATATAAAAAATTGGTTTGTCGGCTGAAAACACCGGCCCTTCTGGCATTTGTCAGAACGCCCTTATGCCCAGTCCGACCCTTAATTTGATTGTTTATCAAGAAACCCAATTGTAGTAACTCAAAACTATAGAATTCTAATAGTATGTAATGTCCTTGTTCTATTACTTTGTCAAATTCAAAAATTTTTCTTCTAGTTGCAGTTTAATCAATCTGATGATAAAAATAACATTTCAATAAATATAAAGTTTGAAATGTAAGACATAATATACCAATTAAAAGGTCATTCTGGAAACAAAACAACTAAGATTGGCAAGTACATACAGTCTTCTAGAAATTGTGAGAATTGTACGTAACAGAGTGGATATTATAGACGAAACAGTTGTGTATATTATAAAAATCAAATGTGATCTAAAATATGTTTTCAAATGGCAAACTTTGCTAGTGTGATATAAACTTATTCGAATAACATACAAATATCTCTCGCAAATTCAGCATTACACTTGGATTATGAGATAATCTCAACAACATGACCAAACTTCAAACAATTCTACCATTATTTATATGTTCTATTAACTGAAGAACAGCGAATTGGCTTAGTTTTCATTCCTAACTGCAAAAGAGCAGATAAAATAGAATAAAATTCACTGATAACCTGAAAATAAATAAGTGTTTTTATTGATAATAACAAATAACAATTTATAAATACTAATGTATTTGTAGAAAATGTTTAACTCACACGAATGACGAAATTTTTTTTATTATAGAAAAATCCTCCAATTGAAATACCGATCGGAGTTTTTCCAAATCTTTTTGAAAAATTCAGCAGCTAGAATTTAATTCAGATTTATTATTTAGATATTTGGCTTACTAAACTGTAGAAATTAATTTACTTTCCAATAAACTATGTAGCAAAGAAATTTTTAATCCAAATGAACCTAATTTGAAATATTAAACAAAAATTTAATGCTTGTAAATATATTTTACTATTTAGCGCCATCTTTCTGTCAATAATCAAATCATATAATTTCAACTGAGTGGCGCCATCTATCCGCTAATAATTAAACAATTTATCTGTAGAAAACTAGGAAACTGTTTTCATTTTATTCTAGAAGTTAATCTGTTAGAATTAAGTTCATTTAGATTAGATTTACGTAACAGAAATATTATTTAAATGAATAATATAAACGAATATCCTAATAATATTTTGTAAAATATTTTACCAAGAATTTATCTTCTAGAGTTAGCTGAGCCGAGGAAAATCTGTGGATTTCTACAAAGTTTCCATATAACTTCACTTTTCAAATAAATGAAACAATATTAATGAGCATAGCTATTGTTTTAAAAAACTATTGTATTTAGTAATAAATAAAGAAAGATCACCAAACCTCATTAATAATGCGTGATGCTAAATAACATATAATAAGAAACAGCATAGTTCCAACGATAGAATATATCGAAAGCATAATTTTCATCATAATGTTAGCGTTGCTAAATACAATTACGTATATTGTAAAGGATATTATGTATATCGCAAAACCATAACACAGCGGAAAGGAAATGAATAATATAAACGAATATCCTAATAATATTTTGTAAAATATTTTACCAAGAATTTATCTTCTAGAGTTAGCTGAGCCGAGGAAAATCTGTGGATTTCTACAAAGTTTCCATATAACTTCACTTTTCAAATAAATGAAACAATATTAATGAGCATAGCTATTGTTTTAAAAAACTATTGTATTTAGTAATAAATAAAGAAAGATCACCAAACCTCATTAATAATGCGTGATGCTAAATAACATATAATAAGAAACAGCATAGTTCCAACGATAGAATATATCGAAAGCATAATTTTCATCATAATGTTAGCGTTGCTAAATACAATTACGTATATTGTAAAGGATATTATGTATATCGCAAAACCATAACACAGCGGAAAGGATATTTCAAATTTTTCATTTATTTGCTCGAAACAGTCGAGCAACTCGGTATGTTTTTCGATCAGATCTTTCAGAATAGTAGCAAGATTCCTCGAATTTTCATGAAGAAATGATATTTTTATAGAAAAATATTTTAATCTCTTATAAAGTATATATGCGATGACAGAACACTGTAGTATCAGGCCCAACAAATATCCTAACATGAGGCATATGGATAAGAAAAAAGTTATCATGCAAAATACGCAACCGAAGTACGATTCTTTCACCTTAAGAACTGGATATAATCGAAAATCAATAATTATTAAAAATTTTGTTAAGAAAAAAAAAATACTGAAAAAAAAGATTATTATAAAAGAGAATTTTTCTATAAAATTTGCTAAATTGAACTTTTTTTCATATGAACTTTTTTTGTAACAAAAAAACAATTTATTTCTTTTGTGAATACTGTGAGGAATACTTATCAATATGCATAAACATATGGATAAGAAAAAAGTTATCATGCAAAATACGCAACCGAAGTACGATTCTTTCACTTTAAGAACTGGATATAATCGAAAATCAATAATTATTAAAAATATTAAGAAAAAAAAAATACATAACGATTATTATAAAAGAGAATTTTTCTATAAAATTTGCTAAATTGAACTTTTTTTCATATGAACTTTTTTTGTAACAAAAAAACAATTTATTTCTTTTGTGAATACTGAAAAGAATACTTATCAATATGCATAAAAGAACAAGTATAATTCTTAACAGAAGTATATCGTATCCGTAAATATAGGGCCTATATCCAGCTTTTGCATATGGTGTCGTTCCAAAAGATGTCCAAAAACATTCGAATCGAAAAGAACCATTCATATACATCAATTATGTTCGAATAAAGTTTGTATACTTTCGAAGATAATTTATTGTTGTCTGGAGACTCCGTGCAACTGCAATCTTCTGTTAGATTTGCCATGAACATCAATATGCATAAAAGAACAAGTATAATTCTTAACAGAAGTATATCGTATCCGTAAATATATATCCAGCTTTTGCATATGGTGCCATGGCGGCGAGTAAGCAGACGACGCTAGTTGTCGGTACTTTCTATATACAGAGCTTTACATTTCCTCAGTTCTAAGATGCCATCAATTTACTGATTTAATCATGCAATTTTTCCTCTTTTTGCCCTATTTTTGGATAGAAATATGGAGAGAAAATTATTCAAAGTTAATTGTAATTGTGCCAAACTTTATTTAAAATATCAACATTACAAAAAACAAGCTCTCTATATTTCAATTTTTAAAATAAAAATATATATTCTGTATCAGAAATCTGCCACCATCTTATGTTTTAATATGCTTAAACATCTAATAAACTTACAATGCATTTTTTTGATATACTGTTTGAGTTTCCACATATTATAAAATTCAATTAAATTATGATTGGCATTTATAAAAATAATTTTATTTAAACAAAGTAACAGTGAGATTATATTTTCTGAAATGATAAGCATCCATTTCAGAAATAATGTGCAGTATTAAATTTGCATTATTTATTAAATTTAAAAATAATGCATAAATAACACATTATTTCATCTTGAATTTTATACAGATAATTCTTGACTTATGTAAATGGATTGTTTCATGAAACCTTACATAAGTCAAAATTTCATTTAAAAAATGCATGAAGATTTATATATTGCAGATAATTTCAGACACCAAATTTGCTCTTCAGATGAATCATATAAGTTTATTCTTCAAATGATCATATGTGATCATTTGAAGAATAAACTTATACTGATTGGATTTTCTTTTTAATAAGTTCCAATGAAATTTCCATTACATATACTTATTCTGATGTTTTGTTAACTATTTTTATTTAAATTCAGAAATAATGGAATCTTTTAATATTTTTTTGATATTTTCTGTCAAAATAAACATTTCAATAAAATCTAATATTCTAAATTAGAAAGAATTAGAAGTCTAAATAAAAAATATTTTTTACAACTTCAAGCAGAAACTATTTTATCCATGAATTTGTACAATATGAAGAAAAACCAATAAACATAAACAGATACATAAAAATACATATAAGATATTTTCATGCATCTATTTCATTTTTTTTTGTTATATAATTTTTGGCTGCTATTTATTGGGTCAGTATTTTTAAACATTTTGGTCAGTATTTATAATAAAATATCAGTATGTAATATAAGTGGTCAATATTACAATGGTTAATATAAAAACTATCAAGTATTTTAAAGTTTTTTGACAAACGAACCCGTAAATACTGATTAGCATCTTATAGATTCAACGATTATTCTACAGATAAGATTTGATTTTGCCTTTTGATGGTAAATTATCAGTGATGCGCATTTACCGATTTATTGTCTATATGAACTGTAGGATCTCGGACAGACTTTTTTCTTCTAATGGAATCTGAAGCTGCAATGTCACATCACTTGCAGGTGTCAAGGAACTACAAGTTCTCAATTATACATTAAGTTTTTATTGATGCTTTTTTAAATGAATTATTTGTACACGTTTTAAATTAGCTCCAGCCAATCCAAATTGTTCTGTGGGCTGCCTGGAGACTTTTCAGTTTTTTGTAGCCCCACACTAGATAAAACAATATTTGTTTTATTTAATGTGTTATTTTTATGTTTTTTTATTTACATAATTTTGATAAGGAGGTGTCAAATTACAAAAAAGTTTCTTAAAAATCAACACTAAACTGTAGAAAAAGTTTTTTTTCATTATAAAAAAGACACTTGTCAATATATAAATCATCTCACATGCTCATAGAAGACAGGCTGTAGGTTGAGCAGGCCTGTTTTAAATGACTAATGTAGAACTTGTCTTCTCACTTATTCTTTAGTTTTAACTATTTTGTAAATTGGAGTTAAACATTATCCTCAATGATTTAGGTTTCCCAAATTTGACATCCGAATCACTCTTGAAGAAAAAGAACTGGCGAAAATTTTATCTGAAAACTTATCAAATATATTATCAGAGTATACATCTGTAGAATGTACAGGTTAGATATATATTTATCTATTATGTTAATGTGGAAAAAGACTGGAATTTTTTGTAAAATAACCTAGAAAACCTGGAGAAGGAAATTTTAGTATTCTGTTTGAGTGGCAACCCTGTTATTTGTTATATTGTTTTGTTATTTTTTGGTTATATTACATCATTTGATTAAATGAAGTGCCTGTTAAAATGTGTTTTTGATTACAGTGGTACCTTGGTTAACGACGATAATCCGTTCCATTATTTTAAAAGTATTTATAGTTAAATACAATATATGAATATTATTATTATTGGAAAATAAAATAACAAAACTAAGTTAATTAAAATAAAATTTAACATAAAAATTACAAACTACATACATACATCCTCATTAAATCAAGATCCCCAGATCTTGTAATTTTATTATCATCATAATACAAAGATGGTCCAGCAAACTGAAGAACATTGCTTGGTTTCTTCATCAACTAAAATTAATTAATAATTTACATTTAAATTTGATTATTCTAATTTAAAACTTGTATTAAAAATATTATAATGAATGAATATTTCTAAAAAAATTTATAAAAAAAGTACATTCAAGATCTTATAAGCTATATTTTCCACCATTCATATAACAAAAAATTTTTAATTCATATCAGAGAATATAATTAATAACTTATGATACAATTACTTAAAAAATATTTATAAATATCCAAAAATCATTGTGTGTGTTATATATACAGTATATACAATGATCAAAGAGATATGAAGCTAACACAATACAGATAGTCTGACTTAATGACTGCCTCGATTTATATTCATTTTTCATACAATAAAAATAAATTATAAAATCAATGTCATCAATAAATTTTGTGACTAGTCAATTCAAGTGACAGAGTTCAAGCCTGTGCAATGGTCTATAATACAAAAAGTATCCTTTTTGTGTTTGATTCTTGTATTTTGTATTTGTTAAATTTATTATGATAAAGTAAACTGTAATAATAAATAGTGTTAATTCATAAATTTTGGGACTTCCAACTTATGACAGGGTTTGAATTTGAATTGAACCAGAAATATACAATACATATATAGAAAGTCAAGTGTGTGTATGTATATATTTATATACACACACACACACACACACACACGTATATATGTATGTATGTATGTATGTATGTATGTATGTATGTATGTATGTAATATGTATGTATGTATGTATGTATGTATGTATGTATGTATGTATGTGTGTGTGTGTGTGTGTGTGTGTGCGCGCGCACACACGCATGCATATATAGGTATATTTATAAAGTATATATTTGTATTATATTGAAACATAGAGATAATTCTCATCCATTCAATTTCTTAGTAAAAAAATTCTTTATTCTTCAAAATTACAAATACATTTATGTTTATTAACATGGATTTTCCCCTAAAAATTGGAGTCACAAGAAAAGTTTAGAAACAATAGAACACAAGAGATTTCAATGATTGTAGTAAATGAAAAAATCATTAAATGTTTTTATATAGAATTTTTAAAGAATTATAGATCGCATCTAAATCATATTTGATATATAGGTTTTTACCCAATTTATGTAAATTATTAAGAGTAAGGTTTTTTCACATAACTTGAATTTTTTATACATTGGAAAGTAATTTTTTAATAAAAAATTCTGTGTCAAAAATTCCCAGGATTAAGTAGAATACAGTGAGTGCACTTTCACATTATGGTGCCTATTGTTCCCTAAATAAAAGGGAGACATCACATGGAACAATATCATATCAGAAATATAATATATAAAATCAACAAACAATATATATATTATATTATTATATATCATTTAAAAGCTCAGATTACTATATTATATATATTGTTATATATAATATAACAATATATATAATATAGTAATCGGAGTTTTTAAATGTTGTTATCTTACATGCTTTTATTTATAACTTATTAATATGGTGTATGCATATTTATATTATATTCATGTTCTATATTTCAAAAAAAATATTTTTAATTACATTTTTTAATTTTTTATAAATAGATTAATATTATAATTTATTATAAATTACATTTTTATATTTATTTATTTATATTTATGAATAATAAAGGATGAAATTATGAATGATTAAGAAATAATATTATCTATTTTAACAGAATTAATATTTTCATACTATCTACATATTTTTTCAGTTTTAAGTATTTTATAATTTATTTGTATGAAAAATTCATTTTTGTTAAAATACCTAAACTTAAATTTATTTCAATACATAATCAGACCAATTGAATATAGTAATCTACAAAATCAAGAAAATAGTAATCTACAAAATCAAATTTTAGGTATTTTAACAAAAATTCATTTTTGTTAAAATACCTAAACTTAAATTTATTTCAATACATAATCAGACCAATTGAATATAGTAATCTACAAAATCAAGAAAAAAGCAATAAAAAAATAAGTAATTCTACAAATAATAGTTATACAAAACTTTCATAAAAACCTTCTATAAAAAAATTTTGCTGACAGAAAAAAAATTTAAGAACCATTATTAGAGATTTGTATTTTAATAAGAAATACAAAAGAATAATATTACAATTCAAATCTCCTGGCACTGCAATAATGTCAATAGGGAGATCTGAATTATATATATTTTTCTGTTTTACTTCCAAACAAAGATATGTTTATATGTCATTTGCTGCTGTCTTGAAATGATCTTGGACCTCTCTATATGTATCAAGAGCTTTCAAACGGTTAATTATAAATCACTGAATTATGATACTTCAAAAAAATATTTTTATGAAATTATAAAACGAGTGGGCAACCTTTTTTTGTAGGGGGCCGTATAGAAAAATTTATGATGGGCCACAGGCCAAAACAAAAACAATTGATAATAATAGTATTTATTTAAAAAAGAGAAGGTACTAAGTATACATAGCATTGGTATTACATAAAATAATATAGTGTTCAAACTCTAACTAATGAGAAACTTGGGATTGCCTTTCTTTTGCAAGAAGTTCAATATTTATTGAAAGTGATGATGTTGCTACGCATAAGGAATAGTATCGATTCCAAATTAGTATCGATAATACTTGATCTGTTTTTCGATTTCGTGAAATTCATTTTTGAAAAAAATTGCTCACAGCAATAAGTACTGCCAAAGAGGGACATCATTTTACATATATAATTAATTAGATTTGGACATTTTTCTTTGGAAACATGTCTCATGTAAAAATCTTGCAGAGGTACCTCACGAAACTGATTTTTCAGAACATCATCTGCCTGAAGTTCAAGTAATTCCATTTGAAATGACATTTCTACTTGCTCCACGTCCATGTCGAAAGGTGTCATGAATATTTGGAACTGAAGTTCACATGAACGGAAATCTTCAAATCTGGATGTAAATTCTGTATTTAATGAAGCTAGTTCCTGTGCAAGGGCATTCTTATCAAAATTTTTATGGACTGCTAGAGTGGGAAAATAATATGTATTTCCTGCACGAATCTGATTTTCCCACAATTGGAGTTTGCTTTGAAAAGATTTTACATGGGTGAATAGCTCATGGGCAAACTGTCCTGGTTTTTGCATATTCGTATTTAGCTCATTCAAGTAGCTAGTGACATCAACCAAAATGCAAAATCAGATAACCATGCATCATCTCTCAAAGGTTCCTAGTATGGATTTGTCCTTCATATCCATAAAAGTTTGCACTTCTTCTCTTAACTCAAAGTCGCTTCACATTTTGCCCTTACTGAGCCAGCAAACTTCACAATGAAAAATGAGGTCTCCATATTCTGATTCCAAGTCCTGCAGGAATTGCTGGAACTGTGGTGATTCAAACCTCTCAATTTAATAAAATTTACACACAAAACAACTGTCTCCATTATGTACATGAATTATGATTTAGCATACAGAGGTTTTCTTGATGAAATACAGTGAAATGCAAACAGATTATTAATGTCAATATTTCTCTTTGATAACTCTGATTTTATTTTATCCACCACTCCCACATTTTTCCCTATCATCGTGGGAGTTCCATCTATAGTATCACCACTTAAGCCTAGTCCAGTCTAAAAGCACTAAAAACATTAAAAATTTCTTCAAAAATATCTTCCCCCTTTGTAGTGTGTATCATAGCTCGAAGTGCGAGCAAATCTGTTATTTTCAAATTTTGGTCAACTGCATGAATAAAAATTGCTAGTTGTGCTGTATCAGTAATATCAGTGCTTTGGTCCAATGCTATGGAAAATGCTATACATTTTTCCATGACTTCGCCAAGCGCTACTTTTATGTTTTCTGCCAGTGCACCTATTCGTCTTGTGACTGTTCTTCTGGATAAACTAACTTCTGCGAACTTTTTACTTTTTTCTGGACACAAGATATTTGCCACTTCTACAAGCACTCTTTCACAAACTTGCCTTCTGAGAATGACTTCAAATGTTTCGCCAGTTTCTTACTAACAATATAACTCGCCCGAACAATATCCTCAGCTTCTTCACTGCATTTTACTGAAACAGTTTGTTGAGTGGCTAATTTCTTTTTTAACTTTTCGATTCTATCTCTTCTTAGTTGCCCTGTTAACCTTCCATATTTTTGAAAATGTTTGGTGGTATAATGTCTTTTTAAATTGTACTCTTTTAAAACCATGACAGCTTCATTACATATCAGACAAATTGGCTTGTCCTTATAAATAACAAACAAATATTCTTGGGTCCACTTCTCCTGGAAGGTACGACATTCTTGATCAACCTTTCTGTATTTACTACTTGAAGGTCTGGATATATTTTAGGACCAGAAACTTTTTCAAAACAATCAAAACTTACTAATCAAACTTCTGTACTTCCCAACTGATCTTAATGCAAATTGGTGGAAATCACAGCTGCTTCATATAGTGGGTGGCCTAAGCATCTCAAATATTTCAGAATTTACTGGCAACATCTAGTCTAGGCGGTCGCTGTATCGGAGCAATGTGGCGGGCCGTATTAATATGCAACAGAGAAATTTAGTGACAGGCTGGACAAATCTTGCTTGAGGGCTGCATGTGGCCCGCGGGCCAGGGGTTGCCCACCTCTATTATAAAATATAATAATTCTATTATTTTATTCTTATTAAGAATATACAATAATTTTTTCTGAAAACTATTTTATGCATAAACTTGATGATAAACTTTTCTTAAATAATTAAAATATAATTACCTCTTTCATTGCTTTCATAGCTTCAATGCGATGCTCTGGAGGAGGATATAACAACATACGATGAAACAAAGATTCTAATACAGGTCGTAAAGAGCCAATACTTCCTACAAGTCGAACAAGTTGACTTGCAATACTAGAAAATCCGGATGGATTAAAATGTAATGAATATGTATATTATATTTACAGAATATATAGAATATTTATCTTTTATATTTAAATTATTTATAAATGGCTTTGATATTAGAGAAACTTCATAAACTCAGAAATAATACAATAAATAATTTAAGCAGGAAGATAATTTATTAATAAGTACATGTATGCACCACTTAGTGCCTTGGATATGTTCCATCTAATAGAACATTTTGCAAATTTCGCATTGTGTGAACAGCATATGTAAACAAACCTAGTTTATATACTGTAATTAGAAAAAGCCTTTATAGAACTGTTTTATAACTAACTGATACAGTACTGTACAGTAATATAATGTTATCATAATACACTAATAACACTAACAAAAAACAGACAATAAAATAATACTGTACAGTAATAATTAGTCAGGGAGTCTGAAATCTAATTAGAAAATATGATATGCAATCTGTCCTTATCACAGAGAGTTATAGTTTACAAGCATCAATATGCAGTTAACTAATGTTAAGTTTGAAGTTGAAATAATACTTTACTGTATGTATATTATTGCAGGGATAAAATTTTATTTTTTAGATTATTCAAACCTTCATATTTAAACTTTTTATATAGTGATTCACACTGATAATTATGCAGCTATTATAAATAAATGCACAATACATGTACTATATAGTAACTGTTTTTTCCTCTTATTTTTATAATTATTTGTTTTTTTTACATTACAGTAAATGTATAACATCAATATCTAAAGTAATTGTGATGTATATATATTTACTGTGATATAAATTTGATATGTAATATACCATTTTACAGATTGCAGTGCAGCTTGCAAATGGTATATTAAATAACAAATTTGTTTATGTCAGCTTCATACCTAAATACACTCACTATGGCAGCTTACATCTGTTATGTCCTATTAGCTGACAGTATCTTTTTTTAGTCTGGGATCTAGGATGTATAAGCAAACAGACACTGTCTGGAAGGACACTAAGCAGTGCATATCTATATACAGTTTCTAACTAATATTACTAATAACTATATACACACAGTTCTTTGTTTACGAATTCCTGAATTTGCAAGTTTTTTTTTAATTATGAAGTATCAAAAAAAAAATCAAAAATGTGAACATTAATTGCAATAAATAAATGCTAAATATTCATTAAAAGGCATTTCAAACACATACATAAATATATAATACATTATGGGGGTTGTTGGTAGCAGAAACTCCTTGTCTACTACAAAATCAGAAAAATCAAAATGATATACCAAAAAACAAAGTAGAGTATCTTCTAGCTGTGATGATTTTACTGGCACATTATGTAAATAACTTTAATTTCCAGATTGTACCAAAGGCAGTTTATCAATATAAAGCTGATCTATCAATAACAATGAAGAATAAAACTGCTTTAACATTTATGTAACAAAATATAATAATAATTTGTGTGATTTTAAAGGCTATGTTTTCATTTCTTTAGATAAGTAAATCATTGTTTGATCATAAACTATTGATTTTGTTGATCTTTATTTAATTTTATTATGGTCAAATTTCAGTGTTGAAGACAGGACCTGTTTTAACATTGTCTATGGGAGACTGATTCTCAATTTATGAATTAATTCATAAAGTTGAGAACTATCTGTACTTACTAATAATGAATTATCTTTCTATTTAAAGCACTTGTTGTGTTGTTTTACGAAAAGCAGAATATGAGAGTTTACGCTTCATAAACTCTTTATAGATTTTATTTTGATCTATCATTTTTAAATAAAAAATAAATAATACTGCTGAAAAATAATTTTATATCATGAAATTTTAATTTCATGATATAAATATATTTCTCTTATAAGAAAAATGAAAAAGCCATAAATTTTTTCAGGAGAATGGACTGAAGTTGATACAGCCCAAAGAGAAAATCTAGAAAAGAGTAAAAATGGTTCTTTGTGTACAACATAAACATATATCGATCTATTGTTACATGATATTTATATTATAAAACATATAAATGTGAATATAAAAAATTTTGGCTTTTAACTTACACATTAAATTTCCTTCAAAAATTCTCAATTAATAAAATTTCCATGTTATGGAATTTTTGCACATAACTGTAATACTAGCTTGAAAAATTATAGACTGAAATGTAAAATTAAACTATAGGATCAAAATGAAGCATGAATAAGTAATAATTCTTTTGGACTTTTGGAATAGTGGCCATATGTTGCTATTAATATTTCCATAAAAAGATTAAGTAAAAAATAACATATACATTTTTAGCATGAAAGTTTTGTTCCAAATATTTTAATTTGGACGATGTTGAAATATAAAAAAGTTACGTGAAAACTCATAGCTATCGTGATGTAATATCTGCCAACACTTTTTATTGCGAATAAAACACATCGTTTTCATAATGCATTATGTTCATATAATTTGAATTTGCTACCGTGTATTTTTACAAAACGTTTGTGATAGCACAACTTAAACAAATTTTTGCATTAAAACAAATAATAGAGGTAGTCAGTTATAAAGAAATGTTATGGCAAGGGAGAAAAATGTGAGTAAGTGCTACTGAGGAAGAGCGGAGGGAATTGTCAAATTCGAGATTAAGTCATATAAGTTTATACATAATCTATGTTCTGATTATAGATCCTTTTTCATGTTCATTGAGTAATAACTTCGTTTATTTTTGGAAAAGTCGTCCAATTGCGTCCAGGCTTATAGAGTATGTTATTTATTAGTTTGTTATGTATATTTTATAGTAACCCTGCAAATAAAACGAATTAAGAAACCCATATTTCAAGTAAAAATAAGTGAACAGATTTTGGATACACATTAATTCTAATATCAATATATAAACGTTGATATCTATTACCTGCAGATAGTTTTGTCAAAGAATTTTTTGCATATTTAAAAAAGAAAACATTTTTATCGTTACAGATTTGTGGGGATGGATGACTGCCGCTGGACCAGGTGAGCTAGTCCGAATTGATGGGAACCTTACGGCTATCCAATATATCGATGTTTTCGAAAATTCTCTTGTGCCTGCACTCCAATGTTGTTTGGAGACGAGGTGGTGTGTTTCGTGCAGGACAAGGCTCCAATTCATACAGCAGGCATAACAAAGAATTGGCTAAAACATCAACAATATGTAAAAATAATCGACTGGCCAGCTACAGCGGCTGATCTTAATCCGATTGAAAATTTGTGGGCGGATTTAACAAAACCTACATTAACAGGAAGCACACAGGATGAATTATGGGAAGAAATTTGTGTGAAATGGGAACATTTCCGGCAAACTGACAAATGTCAAATTTTGGTAGAAAGCATGCCGAAAAGATTGGCTCAGGTTATTGAAAATGGAGGTTTTTGGACAAAGTATTGACGTTAACGACAATTTTTATTGTTGTTTTTGTCACATTTTTATTACATTTAATTATATGACGCCATGACTATATTTTATACTTCTTGTTATATTTTACCCACTCCTATTTTATATTTTATAATCCTCAAAGTCTTGAGGAATATTTATTTTGTTGTTCAAATAAAATATCTGTTATAACCATCATCTGTGTTCATTTTGTTATGTAAAATAAAATATCTGGTACACACATGAACTGTAAGGGTTGGAATAATTTGGATTATGCATTCTTATGCAATTATTTATGCGATTCATATATAATAAGTGGAAACCGCGCCAAAGAGTTCTTCACGTCGAAACGTGAGTTAAGGAAAGATTCTATATTAACGTCATTCGTTTGCGTTCTACACGTCGAAAATGGCAATTTCGACGCTTAGGCAGGAAGGTTCACGTTGATGATTAACTATATTTATAGTGACTAAACGACTAAATATAATGCTATATATTTTTGTATACACGTTCCTTAGACTTGTATCTATAATATGATAATTAAATTTTGTGTTAAAAACAGTTAAAAATCCTAACTTGAAGAGTTACTTTTATACCATATTTTTAGGCGTGATTACTGGATACCTCACACTGAGTGGAAAAGCTTTGTTTTATTTTTATTTAAATATTTTTTCTAGTTCGAAGTGATTTTGAAAAACAAAATCGAATCAACCAGCCACGGACTCGGATGTTCGTGTTCTACGCAAGCGTATTAAACGAATATGATGTCATATACATGTGACGCTATTTGGGGAAGTTAAGGGAAGTAACGACTTGCAGAATCAGATATTTTCTACAAACGCACGCATGGAACGTAAACTCAATGACGTCATTTTTCTTTGCGTTTACGTTCACGTCAACGTCTTGCTGAAGCTCTCTAATAATTCCGTTATCTTTGATTTATAATTCCAATTAACAGTTAAGTTAGAGATTATTTAAAATTACTTAAGAGTGGAATGCAAAGTTTGGAAAGTAATTAATTATTGAAGTTTATGGGAAAATTAATGTATAAAAAGCTTTAATAATTTAAAATAGTTTAAATAGAATGTTTCGGAAAGAAATAAGAGAATTGTAAAAAGAGAAATCTTTTATTATTATATAGATTACTGAAGAGGAGTACAGGAATATTTGAGTTGTTACTCGAAATGCATTTATAAAAACTAAAAAAAAATTTAAAAAAGGCTTCGATGTTGTATGAAAGCTGTACATTTATTGGAATTATAAATCAAAACTTAAAAGATTATAATAGGCTAAGACTAAAAAGAGAATACGACAATATTTATATTTATACGGTAATATAGTAAAAAGAGAACACCACAATATTTCTATTTATACGGTAATGTAGTTGGTAATGCACTTTGATTTTCGTAGAAATGACATGACAATTTACTATAAAGCGTAGACATTTCAGTCTGTAGAAAAATTCTGTTCAAATGTCGAAACTTTTGCAGTTCAACTCCTGACATCAAAGTGTGTAACATGATTAAAGAGATAAACTAATGAAAATATCAAAATTATAAGGTAATCGTCGATTTAAAAAAAAAATAAACAATATCGGAATGAATACGGTCTTTCGCAACTTTTATATATGAAGTGCTGAGAATCACACGTGAAATAGTAAATAGACACTATAAATATTGAATTTTAATCAGGATTTTTGTTTGAGTTAATCTAATAAAGCAGTTATCGTTGGGTTAAATATTTTATAATGTATTTATCCCAGTATATTCGAATACTAATTCGGATAGCGATTCTAAAAAAGAGAACGAGCAACGACTAAAAAGAAAGAATCAATCATAGGCGTAGAACAAAGTGTCCCTGAAGAGAAGGAGCTAATTGGACAAATGTGAGAAAAGTGACCAATACGCGATAGTAGAGTTAAAAACAAAAGTATATATAATTAACAAGGCAGATTTACCGGTTTTCATATTTTTTGTATTTTTCCGAGAAAAGTTTTAAATTTATCGATAAATTTAAAACTTATAATAAAAATAGATATCGATATTTATCGATATCTATTTTATTATATCGATATCTATTTTTATTATATAACAAAAGAGGATATCGATAAATATCGATATCCTCTTTTGTTCAAATCATTTAATATTCTTTACTCGATATAGAGTTCGAATAAAGAATATTAAATGATTTGAACAAAAGAGGATTTTAGTAAAAGTAACGACGATACAAATTATTAAATAGTTTATTAAAAACTAAAATATAGAATAAAACGACGACACAAAAAATTAACATGTAAAATTTTAACCCTCAAAGGAACAGATCAAATTGCATACTTGGCTGAAAAAGTTTTAATCTTTTTATGGTGTCCTTTACATGCAATGTTTATAATTTAAACGAAATTGAAAACGCGATAAAGAATAGAAAAAAAATATTTTTTTTCAGATCGGATTCGAACTCGGCTATTCGGGGTAGTAGACAGAGGCTTTAACAATACTGCTCTCAACCGCTGTTGGTTATTCGCTAATTTAGGCTTTAAGTTAATGATGCTGCTGTGAGCCGCTATCCCTTATTCTTGTCAGGAGAAAGCACGTGACGAGCACATCCCACGCGTATTACCTGCCTAATTTCCCTATTTTCATTCAGAAGGGTCAGGTCCATTCTGATCTACCTTGATTCTCAGTACAAGTACCTGATTGTGCAACCGATCAACATCCGGTAAGCTCAGCTCCTACGAAGCAAGTGAAAACCTTTCTGCAGTAGACTGTACAGTGGTACACGGTATACATCCTTAATCTGTTCCAGATCCTTGGACTTATACCAAACAGGACGTATACCAAACGATTTTTTCCCATAACAAATAAAGAGAAAATGATTAATCCGTTCCCATGAAAAAAATCATATTGTTATTGGCATATTATATATTGATGGGATTGTATAAAATAATTTAAATACTGCTTATTATTAAAATACATAAATACAAAAGCAATTTCAGTAGATGAAATAAATGAAAATTTAACCTCACTACCCTTCTGAGAAGAGTTCAGTGTCTACTAGGATGGTGCTGAGAAGGGAAGAGATGTTATTGTTTGGAAGGAGAGTCCGCTTCCAATAAAACTTCAGGAATCTGAAATGCTAGTGTTTTTTCTCTTTCTATTTTCTCTACTTAGACCTTGCTGAGGTTCACTAGGTTTGACTTTTACTAAAAATCTGTCCTTCTTTTGCTTTTGCCTTCTCTTCAGGATATTTCGGACATATGACATTGTCTGAAATGACCAGACAATGCTATTACGACTTGTTATAATTTTTATATAAGGAATATGTTTTTAAGAGAACATACAACAGACTCACTCATACAAGTTCTAGCACGTGAATCGGTCGTATTCCAAACAAAAGTCGTATACCAAGCAAAATTTTCCGCATCCAAACAGGACTTATACCGAGGTACCACTATATTAGTATTAAAGTTTGCTTTTAGTGACTTCCTTTTGTTCTACAGTCTGCTCTATAGCTAACATAGTATATTCTTGGATAAGATTGCTTCCCTGGTGGGGCATTTCGAGCAATGAAACGAAAATACGTATTCAAATATTAGCCTACAGACATTTTGTTCCAATTTCAGAAGTCAAGTACGACCGACCTTATGTCATCGTTCTATAACAATAGATGACGTCACAAAATATTTTAAATTAAACGTCATTATGACGCACAAATGAGAGACATTACAAGTATGCACAAGTATATGATATCATGAGGACATTATTGTCATGGAGGACATCATTGTCGCGCTGAAAATAATTCCAGGGATAACACCAAAATTTTATTTTGTGATGAAAAATATAGTATTTTTTCTTTTCTTACGTTTTAATTTAATAAATTGTTGTTAAAAGATCTTGAGTCATAAATCGATTTTCTATATGTTATATAAATTCAATAATTTTATATTTGAATATATTTTATTTTTTTATGAAATTATACATTTTTTTCCTTTTCTAAAACCATCATCATGATGTTGTGAACCCTGGCTAGTTTATTATGAATATGGTTATTATAAGTTTTTATTATATAGCATTTAAAAATTTATTTATTGATTGTTATGCCCAATTTTAGCATTCATTGATCCAAATATAATGTCACGATAACGTCATAACATTATAGTGAAGTGGTAGTTTGATGCTGGTTTTCTGATTTCACTATTAAAAAAATACAAAGTGACATCACAAATAAATGTTCAGTTAAATGAATATTAAAATTGAATATAAGTGTCAATGAATAAATTTTTAAATTCTATAAAAATAAAAAATTATAATAATTATACTCATAATAAATTAGCCATGATACACAATGTCATGATGACATTTTATATAATGGCTGACATTTATAAATTATATAATGTTCCAGAAATTCTCGGGCAGTATTGGACATACTGACTTAAAATTTGGCAGGTTAAAGCAAGATCGGATAAGAGGGAGTCTATTGTATATAGCGCTATCTATATACAGCAATACTAGTGTGACATCATGGTGACTGTATGAATCGAAATCGATTTATGACGCTGCCCATTGTTATTCTGTGATGACGTCATCATGGCATAATACGATTAAATTTGGTCAAAAATCATAGACAGATAGCTCTATCTATTGACTAAATTATTAAATTTTATAAAATTTTTGGATTGTTCGTAATTGTTTAATAATAACTGTCCTTAAAAATCACTAAATGAAACAGTTATTTAAGTTAGACCAACGGCCTTTGAGTTAGACAATTGCAGAGAATAGTTCCAAGTTTGGCGATAGTTGCTTCTACTGTTTAGACTATTGCTCGACAATGATTCGATATTTCATTTGTTTATAGCAATATCAGCTTAAATAAAATTCTCAAGAAATGATGCCATAAAACGTCAGATTCAATTGTAATATGTTATATCTTAAATTATGCTAAAATATATTGAAAACATAAATTATCGATATGAAGTTTTTTGGTAATGGCCACTTTCCACTTACGCAGCGTACTAAATAGCAGGGCAAAACAAGCCCTTTCACAGGCTGCTCACTCTTGAAGAGGTGTCAGCAGGATTGTGAAAGATGGGATCGACGAGAGACGGTCACGGACCTCATGGTAAATATTTCCAAGAGGAAGTTATCTGCATATATATAATACACTATATAAAGGTATCCCTCCTATAACACGGTGGATAGGTTCCTAAAAAACACCATGTTGTGTGAAACAGTGTTATATGAGACCCAGAGCTAATGCGAAAACATGGGTTACGTTCAAAAACCAATTCAAAACAAATAACTTTCCTTAGTTCCACATAAGAAACTCAATTTTTATTAAGAGTATTAATAAGACGAAGCATAAAGAAAGGAAAAATATATATACGTAAGACCCTAAAAAACAATATATGTAAAATAAAAAGAAAAAGTATACGGTCTATATAACATCAATTTAATAATTATATCTTCCTTACCACTGTTTCGTTAAAACGAGAACGTGTTTTCCTTGAACAATATCAACTTCACTTTCTGAACTTTTTATGCATTTACAGTCTGTATCTTCTGCTATCTTTACAAAATTTGTAATCTAACCCGCTACCATCAGCTAGAAAACAATCATTGCTTAACATATAAACTTACCCAAAAAATTTATGAATAAAAACTTATTTTTTATCCAATAACAACATTTGGAACATAAAATATTCAATGGTCGCAAATTAACTCAATTTCAAATACAGAAGGGCCCAAAAAATGTATACACTGTTCAATAATTTTGAGACAAATTGAGATATATAGCTCTCATTTTTGGGGAAGTTGTAGGTTAACCTAGTTGTTCAAAGCGGTCACCATCAGGATCCAAACATTGTCGATGCTGCCAAACTGCTGCACAAACTACGTTCTGCAACGTATCTGGTGTGATAGCTATTGATGAAATTTCGATTTGTTCTGGGTAGTGCATCCAGTGTAGCTGGCTTTTTCCGATAAATAACATCCTTTAAGGTCCCCCATAGGTAAAAATAGAGTGATGTTAGGTTTTGAGACTTTAGGGGGGTACTCGACAGCACCTCTTCGACTTATCTATCGTCCCAGTAGAGTTTCATCCAGATACTGACTGACATTTTGATGGTAGTGGGCTGGGGGCGATCTTGTTGTAGATAAAACCTTTTGTCCCCATACAGCTCTCAGATAGCAGGTAGAATTTCCCAAAAAATGAGAGCTATATACACTGACGGAAAAAAAAATCCCACCACCAAGAAAAAATTATTGTAGAGTAATGAAATTTGGACAATGCATTTGTGTAGTTAACATGTTTAATTGATTAAATTTTCAA
>AYEL01065245.1:0-63389 GCA_000484575.1 Olivierus martensii | reverse complement strand
ATTATTAACATAGTTTAATGTTCTAATTATAAAAGTATATTTCCGAATATTAATTCTTGCCTGGGGTATTCTAAAAATATTCTTTGATCTCGTATTATATATCTTATCTTCAAGTACAAGATATCTATAGAAGTAGGCAGATTCAATATCATTTAATAAAATTTTCTCGAAATTTCGAATATCATGAAGTCTTCTTCTATCTTTTAAGGATTCCAAGGATAAATTTGTTAGCCAGTTGTTGTATTCTACCCTATGGTAAGTAAGATTATTTTTCTTTAGAATAATTTTAATTAGTTTTCTTTGGATATCTTCAATTTGTTCGTTTTGTCCTTTATATACGTATATTAGATCTACGTATTCATGTCTTACCTTTGAGATGCTTAACCAACTTCATATATAGTAAGTAATCTTGGAATTGTTTACTCATTTTTTCTAAGATTTGCTTTCACCAATATCCCTGCAGGCTATGTACCTTGCTAAATTTTAGATATATCGAGCTGAAGAAAAAAATTTTTTGGTGATCTGTATCTTACAGATGGTATTAAATATTTTCAATTATCGTTTTAGTAAGAAATTATAATTTTTAAAATCAGAATTGTAAAAATATATTATATAAATCTTTAACTTTATTCATATTTAAGAACTTTATAATTTAAGTTTAATAATTTTGAATTGTTGCCTGGTAATAATAATCAATTACCTCGAAATATATAGTTATTTTTATTAGACACTTTATCAAACATTTCTTTTTATTAAATACATCCGATTCTAATATTAATATTTCTGTGCTTTTATTCTAACATAAAAATATGTTTAAAACTACATTATTTATATTACAAAATGTAAATAAATCTTTTTAAGATAATTACCATTGATGAACAAGGTTGTGATTATAATATTTACGACAAAATTCGACAATATTCGATATATTTACGACAAAATTCGACATAATTCCGATTCAAAGTGAACCGTATATTTTTGTTATGGGTGACCACTATATCTTGATATGTATGTACTGTTTCAAATTTGAAATGACACGTGGTATATGACGAATCGTACTTCCTTTCTAGAAAGCTAATAATAACCTGTTTGTGTTGAGTCTTACATTTTATTCTACTTAATATCTTAAGTTAAAGAATTTTTCATCGGTTTCTCAAAATTAAAAATCACCTAGATTAATAGGAATAAAGACAAAGTTATATTGAAATTATAAAAAGACAATATTTTTGGATTTCATTGTGTTTTTGATAGAAGAAAGAGAATATTTTTAATATGACTTCTAAAATAGTATTTTGCACTTACCGAATAAAATTTGTTAACAAACAAAATGAACCATATTTTTTACTTATGGCCAAACACTATAAGTGACGATTGCTATGGATTAACTGGGGAGATTTTCTGTCACGTGCTATGCACCCTTCCTGTCGATAATTGAAGGCATCTGTATACTTGTAAGATGAGTATAGTATAGTAGTCAGGTTGTTTCAAATATGGGTTCCACATAGTAAATTAGGTCGAAAAAATGATGTTTTTATTAAACATGTGTGATTCCGATATTTATATTTCAACATTTTTATTCTAACATGGTAAAATATAAGTAAATTTATAGTTCATTGTTTGAAAAAATTTTCAAAGTCTAAACATATTATAATTATATTTTAACCACGAGTTCGACTGCTTCTGATTTTTATATTTAACTAAGAATATATTTAATTCGCTAGAATGAAGCTATTTTCACAGATAGTATAGAACTGTACATATTTTTCAAGTTAAAGAAGTTTAAACAACGAAATTCGATTCTTAATGATTTAAAATATATTCCAATAAAAAATATTGAAAGCAAACGTTTTTTATGTAAATAAAATTACATATTTGTTATAAAAAATTTAAAGAAATAAGTAAAAGTATCAAAATTATATATTATAAAAATTATAATTTAACTTAATTTTGCCATTTAATATAAATAAAAAGAAATAAGAACTAAAATATTATGTTATAAACCAGATTCAAAGAAAATGGGATATAATTTTAAAATACTTATCCAAGTAAAATTTGTTGAGGTCCCGATTCTCAGTGCATTAATTATAATTGTGATAAATGACGGTTATTTTTTGTGTTCAAAATTCGGTAGAAATAATACAGATTCACTAAGCTCTCTGTTCAAAGAGATGTTATCTTGAATAAGAGAACGGATATTTTTCTGCCCAATATTGAAATGTCACGTGGTATGCGTAATATTAGTAACTAGTTATATTACAAAATACAAATAAATCTATATTTCACTGTTATAAAATAAAGTTAAAACATATTTAAATTATATATATTGACAAGAGTATTAATTTATATATTTAGCTAACTAAGAGTGTATATATATATATATATAATATCGCTAGAACTCAGCTATTTTTCAAAGATACTAAATTTTTACAAGTTAAAGATTAAACAACGAATTCAGATTCTTGCAGTTTTAAAATATATCCCAATAAAGAATGTTGAAAGTAATTGCTTTTTATGCAAATAAAATTGCTTGTTTGTTGCAAAAAGTTTAACGAAATAAGTAAAAATGAATATCAAAATTATGTATTAGAAAAATATAATTTAACACTTGCTATAATGTTCATAAATGAGAATCAAAATATTAACTAAGAATGTATATATATATATATGTAATATCGCTAGAATTCTGCTATTTTTCAAAGATAATAAATTTTTACAAGATTAAGATTAAACAACGAATTCAGATTCTTGCAGTTTTAAAATATATCCCAATAAAGAATGTTGAAAGTAATTGTTTTTTATACAAATAAAACTGCTTGTTTGCTACAAAAAATTTATCGAAAAAATTATATTAGTTTTAAATAATCACACCTTTGTAGGGTCGTTCTGTGTTGAAAGTTTCCCTGTGGACATTAAATGATAGCGTATACGGAAATGAATAACACTGGTCTAATTTAACATTTGCTATAATGTTCATAAATGAGAATCAAAATATTAAATTAATTTTTATATTAGTTTTAAATAATCACAACTTTGTAGGGTCGTTCTGTGTTGAAAGTTTCCCTGTGGAGATGAAATGATAGCGTATACGGAAATGAATAACACCGGTCTAACTTTAATTTCTTTCTTTTAATTCTTTAAAAATAATATATTTGTCATTTAATAAATAATTTTATTTGCAAATAAAAACTTTATCCTATAATGATTAAGTGCTTCCCACTTGTTTTTAAAAAATATTAATGATTTATCCAATGGCATTAGATATAAAATATTTAAATGACAGAAAATATTGCTGGATTTAACATCTACATTTATTAATTACAAAATCTTACCTTGATGGTGAGATCCGAGTTTGAATCAATTTGTTAACACTTGTTCCCTTACATCATATTAAAGCGAACTGACAAACTTTATTAAATAACAGGAAATAGAAATAAGATAAGCAAGACTCTTTCTCCTAAACGGAAAATTTAAATAATTACTGTTATTTTATTGTAGGAATTCTAAAAAGATATTTGTTGAACGAATATATTTTAACATATCTTTTAAATTAGTACTTTTATTTAAAATAAAAATAATGGTACCATCTACAAACATTGCGATTAAATGATAGGGTAGGCACGTCATTGACTGATGGAAAGTTATCAATGGAGTCATTGATTAGAAATTTGGGAAAAATTTTCATTTCAGTTTAAATCCCTTAGCTAAATTAGCTATATTAAAAGTTATATAGTACTGCATATTAAGAAATGCGAGGATATCCAGTTTTTGAAAATAATGATTAATCTTTCAGACCAATAGACTGCCACAATGTATAGAGATAATATTATTGTTTTAAAGGATAAAAAGCCGCTAAACTAGATTCATTAAAAAATAATTTTACTTGTTATCAAAGCTAGTACATAAATAATAAAAATGAATAATCTACATTTTTTTTTCGCTGGATAGGAAGAATGATAAAATACATTTGCATCTGATATTTGATATAATGATTTTTGGGATGATTTTAAATTTAATAATATTTATTGGGCAAATAATGAGATTTCCTTTGATTACATAATTGTTATTCTTTCTTGTCAAAGACGACCTATTTTAATAATTTACTTTAGATAGCCGATTTTAGACTATTTTTATCAAATACAGATGAATTTGAATGGTCCTCAATTTTTCATCGCAGTTTTATCTTCAAGAAATATTAGATCAGTTTTATCTATTATATGAAATTTTAATCTTTGAATTTGTATCTATGATTTTATACCAATTAGCTATAACGCTTTGAAGCTTTATAATAGAAAATAGTCAAATGTGGAAAAAAATATAAAAATTATATAATATTTAGTATACATCTTAAAACAACTAAAGTATCAATATAGCGAATTAATAATTAGAGATAAAACTAATTAAAGAAGTTTATTTCTAAACTTTTCCATTAAGAAATGAAATCAAAGAGTATACTATACGAATTAGGTTTGTCTTTTGTCTGTTTGTTAGCATTATACTACGTGTAAATGTTATCCAATTTAAATAAAATTCATACTCGTTATTTTGACTCAACATAATTCATGCCTACTGAAACTGAACAATATGATCACTATAATGGATGCATTAAGAGAAAAATAATCACAGAACTGATAGCAAATATCTCGTGTATACATTATCTGATTTAAATAATATGCATATTTTTTTTATTGGAATCCCCTGAAAATGATCGAAATCGGATAATTATAACCACTGGCATAACAATGATTAGAATTTCATCATTTTGAGTTTTTGGAAAAGTTGGAAAATCGAATTTTGGAATAGGATCGTGATCGATTCATCAACCTTAATTAATTTGTTTCTTCACATATTGTTTAAATTTATGAAATGTATCATAGAAATTTTATTTTTATTCAAAGTTTTCTTAAAAGTCTATAATACAGTAGTTTCATATTTAATTTTAAAATATCTGAACGTTTTTCGAAAAAGCGCTTAAAAATTCGAGTATAGAATCAGTTTCATCATTTTAAAATGGTGAACTGATATTGTCATGATATATTTTATTAATATAGAAAATTGAAAAACCGTTTAATAACACACTATTTAATCGGTTGTCATTTTGAAGCAAAACGTATACATTATAGATCTATAGCACATATTTTGATAAATACAGTTGTTCAACACTGAAAAATTTTTCGAAGATCGAATTTATATATTGCGATACTGGCTACGTAATCAAATAAATTGAAAACTTCAATAAAACATCCATATAAACGTTAGGTATCAGATAAAATGAAAATATTACGTAATTTTCGAGAAAGTGTTTAAAAGTAAACTTTATGTAATATTCAATAATATTTACAAGTCATCTGAAAGAGAGGTTATTAACACTATATAAGTTTTATTCAATCTCATAGCATCATTATTTTTCATACTTAATCTTATTCAATTAAATAAATTATAATTAACTTAATTAAAATTTTAAACTCTACTATTTAAATGTTTAATTTGTTGCAGTTAGTTCATCGTTGATGTTTCATTAAATGAAAATTTGTTTTCGTAATACTTTTAAAAATTTAAATATACTGTGAGATTGTTGTAACAAATAAAAATTATTGATTTTTATTTGAATTACAAAATAATTAAAATTAGAACATGTTTTTCTAGAAAATAATTATCTTTCGCAATCTGTTACCATTAATGGGAACAAGAATTATCAATGAATTTGATTATTAGAAATTTATGGAAAAATAAATTTCTAATAATTCTGAATATATGCATTTTATTTCTAAAATTGTTTATTATGAAATTAATACCATCAATAAATAATTACAGAGAAATGTATGAAATTATTCTTTTCAAGATGTTTTCTGAATAATTTGTGTTAAATTTTTTATAAAATATTCTTTATTTCAGAGAAAAATACTAACCAGAAAAATATATTTATACAAACATGATATAAAATTGAATTTCCTCAATGGAATTTTCTTTCATATATGATTTTGTAACAGAAAGGAAAATTTATGAAAAAACTATCTTTAAATATAGGATATATTTATATAAAATATCAAAGAGGGCATTTGAAAAGAATAGAAATTTTTCTAGTGAATGAAAATAATAAAACATCGATTATTGATGACTTAAGTGTAATATGCCAACAATTTTTATATATCAGTAATAAGTTTTCAAATAATCAAAAGAAAATTCAGTCAAAACACTAAAAATTGTTTCGATAAAATAAACCTTTCATTTATATCTTATTCCAGAAAAATGAGAAAAACAACATTAAAAGAATTACGTTTTTCTAAATTTTATTTACTCTAAATATTAAAAATAAACGAAATTTAGAAATTTTATAGGATGTAATAAATAATTATTGTTAAGTTTTTCAGTTTAAATAATTAAATTTTTTTATAACTATGTTGTGATATGTCATTTCGGTAATTCAAGTATTTTTATCTAAATTTAAATGTACAGTACATCTATACAGTATTTCATGTTATTCGAATATAGCAAAAATGGCACGCAATAAGTAAATTTTAGAATAAGAAATTTAAAATTATGTATGTTTTTAATGCTTTAAATATTAATATATAGATGTAAATTAATACTGTATTCAGTTATTTTTCATGAACTTTTTTAGATAAAACATAAAATTGATATAATCGATAAATTTTCATTTTGGAAGTAATGACACTTCTACTGATTTAACTTTTATTTGTTATTTCTTATTTTGACATTTTAAATAATAATATTCTAAAGCTTTAATTTTAATTGCACTCGATTATTCTGCTAAATTTTTCATCCCATTTTTTAAACTAAACATTATGATAAGAATACAATATGTATCAAGCTTAATTAATTTAATGATCAAAAATATTTATTCTCTTGCTGATTTATAGTGAGAAATATGCTTTTTATAATTGATCTTAATTATTTAAAAATATTTTTTATTTCAAATTAATATATTTTATTAAATAACTTTTAGGAAAATCGAAAAATTAAATTATTAACTCAACTGGTATTCCAGTTAAATGTTTTTTTATTTTTATTTTTTGGCTATAATAAATTATGCTTCTTTATAAAATGTATTTATAAATTTTTTATTTCCAATTTTATATTTAATATAAATTAAATCAAAAAATATATCAATATTATAGCATCTTTCATTTCATTCTTAAAATTATTCGGAAAGACGTATTTATTTTTATTTATTTTATATCATAAACATTGATAAGTAAACAATAATGACGGTTCATTTCTATCTTACTGTATGTTAGAAATGTAAAATTATTTATAATACACTGCTGAAAATTTAATCAAATTTATTTATACAATTTGCAATAGACCATGTGTATTTATGTTAATAAATATAAATGAAATACTGCACAGTATTACAATTTTTTAGAGTAAAGTAAATTGTATAAATCAATATTGGTGTTTTTAATTATTCTATTAATTAAAGCACTACGTATTACAGCTTTTTAATCTCTATATACTTCATTAAAATACGAAAATAAAAAATGTCAGAGGAAAAAAAAACAGATAATTGCTTCAAGAATAAATAACAAGTGTCTAAATTTCTGTTAAATAATATTTTCAGTTGTGCTTAAAATACATTCAAAATTACTGTAATTATATAAATAATCATATCTGATTTACTTTATAATTAAACAAAAAATTAATGAGTACATACAGTATATTGTTTTCATTTTGTAATTTTTCATTTTCAATTTTAAAAAATAACTTTTTCGTTTGTTAAATTTAATTTTTTAAATTATTTTTGATAAATTTATATTAATTATTCTCTTATTTTAATATTTAAGCCATTGAATAGTTTTTATGAGTAATATTTCTTATGATTTAGTGCCAGTATGACTTCCAAATATGTCAACAGATTGAATTTACTGTACTTTAGAGATTGAGTCACATACCCCTAGTATTTGGTTCCCATACTCCCAAGAGGTGTGGATACCCCCGGTTAAGAACCCCTGCTCTAAAGTAAAATTTATTTTTGCAATACTTTAAATATGTTATCTAAATTTGGTATAAAACTCAATAAAAAAAAGATTATATCTAATTCGGTTATAGTTTCGTAAGAAGTTATCGAAAATGGCTACTTTCAAAGTCATCGAAAATGGCTACTTTCAAAGTCATCGGAAATGGCAACGGTTCTAAGTGAGCAGACGACTTGTAGCGGTAACGGTTGGTGTATCTGCTGAACGGCAGATAGTAACAGGGAATGCGATTATTGAAAGAAAATGAAGCTCGTTGTAAACACCATTAAATACGTATACTTTATATATTTTCATTTATACCATTGGATTAATAACATTCATGGGCGCAGCCATCTTGAAATAACTCAACATGTTGGATAGTAGCGTAAATAAAAACCGCTACCAAACTGGATGTCACTCACTTAACAAGTTCGATAGTAGCGCTACTATCGAACTTGTCCCATCTGTACTAATACAGATGGGACACTTCCTATACTTTCAATGGTAACTTTTCAAAATGACGTAGTTATATAAAGAACCAATCACATTGCTTAGAACGATTCTAACTTAGATGGCGCTATTAACAGTTAAACGTCATCATCAACAAAGCCAATAAAAGAAGTCAGGATATGACATCACAAAAATAGCTGTACTTCCTGTATAATCGTTATTGTGAATACTACCTTCTCGATTTATTTTCGATTTTAAGAAGTTAAATGTATTTTTAAAAATAAAAAGTTGATTTTTAATCATACTTTAGATTTTATACATTCGAATTACGTATAATACAAATTTGCTACTAATTTCTTTCCGAATTGTTAAACATTAATGAAACCTGTATTCATATATTTATATTCTATTTTCTAGCATCAGAAAACAACGTATAATATATTAATATAATTTTATTGAAAAATGATATTTGTACAAACTGAAGTTATATATCAAAAAATATGTTAGTGATATTAAATAACAATAATGAAAACATTTCAAAATAACTAATATACAGTACGTTTACTAAGCCTAAGCGGATGAGTTCTCTCTCTCAGCAGGAAATACGTTGTATAATATTATAAATTCCAATCTTCTTCTTCTTCTTCCTGTTTATATGAAGGAGGATATGGCCCATAAATTCAAATCTACACAACAATACCTTTTATAAATAACTAAAGTTAACTTCGATCCACGAGCTACGATCAAACATCTTAAGAAAAACAACATGGCTACTAGAAACCAAAGCTGCTTGTGGGAAACAGATTACTACATATTATTATTATTCAATATAATTCTATATTTTAAAATAACAAACTATCCATTATTATTTAAATGATTTTGGAAATATTAATACTAGTCAATGTCTTGAAAAATTATAAAACTTTTACATTCAAGAAAAAATACACTAAATCACCTAACTGAGGACGCGCTGTGGTACTGAAATTTCCTTGTTTTTAGCTAAGTGTCCCATCTGTATTAGTAATCTGTGGCTACAGCTTTACCACACGGCCATCTGACCGACCCGTCAAAATGGAAAGTTAAGGTTCTATCCTTCAGCCATTCGTCTGTTCAGCACCGTACGCCACATTGAGATTCTGGTTTCTTTGAGGATTCGTACTTCATGTAGAGCAGACGGCAAGCCAATTTTTAATCTGACCCCAGGAACTGAGTGGTCAAGTGGCAAACTACAGAGAATCCACTGGTGAGAGTTGGGCACTGCCAGGCTCTACCGATCTAAGAGGAATTTCTTCACTGGGTTAAGTTAGGTTAGTTTAAGCCACTATATCCTCATGGGATACTCTCTATCTGGCAGCGGCCATTTATAGAGCCCATCATAGGCTAACCAAGACCCACGATGGGGTCAATTGGATGGTTGAAAGATGGGGTTCAACGAACCGAGCCTGGCCTGGACCCCTCCTGAAAAACTGGAGATGTGGGACCCGGGTTTGAACCCGGTCCTCCAGGGTGGTAAGCCACAGCTTTATCACGCAGCCATCTGGCTGACTTCTTCATTGGGATAGTGTCTCGATTATCCTGTTATCCTTACATTTGTGGTGGAATTGACCATCAGGCGAAGGATGGCGTTCAATAAGTTGGGCCCGAATCCAGCCTGAAAAATTTTTTTGAGATATGGAGCCTAAAGCTGTGGTCACACTGCAATTTTTCGTCGCGCACGCGGCTGCAACAGCAACGGCGAGTTGCAATTGCCAAATAGTGGTCACAGTGGGAAATGTGGCTTGCGACGCAATGGATAGTCAGCCAATGAGAGCACGATAAAATCATCCAATGAAGGTATAGTCAAGGCGGTTGTTGTTGTTTAACTGTTATTTCTAGGGTTAGCATTTAACTGTGCAAATTTTATTGAATCATTACGACAACATAGAACAACATTAATTCAGTTTTAATTATTATTTTAGTTATCCACTACCTAGAGTTAGCGATATGAGTGGAATTAAAAAAGGATTAATAATAATAAAACCATAATTTTAAGAACTTCGCTTATTTCACGTCAAGCATGATTTTTTTATATCTTTTTTTTTGATAATCCACGGAAATGAAGTCCCACAAACAACTATGTTGTCGTAATGATTCAATAAAATTTGAATCTACGGTCGAATTCCATGTAATCGCCATCTTGGACGTGTCAAAAATTCCCTCGCTTTTCATTGGTTGCGAGCTTGCAACCGTCTCCGGAAAACAAGCTCTCTTGTTTTCAAGCACAGTTGAAGTCGCGCGCTATTCGGAGGGGGTTTACCAATTTGTAGAAAAGCCATCGCTGTTGCAGTCGCACGTACAGCGAACAATTGCACAGTGTGACCATGGCTTAAGAATTGAACTCGGATCCTCCAAACTTACCAGTTTAGAGGCTGCATTCCACCTCTTCAAAAATCTATATCTATTCAGTCGGGTCCGAGCCAGAACTGTTGATCCTCACCTCTATAATTCAGCAAACTGGCAGGACCAGTTTTCGCCCCGCTGCTTAGTATTCGATAAAATGGAAAGTTGCATCATCTGCTGGCAAAATAGCAACAGGCATCACAGTGCAGATTACTATGCAGCCATCTGTGTTTATCACATGGATCAGAATGGTCATGTAGTAAGCTGTCGATTTATCATCTAAAGATTCTGGATTCAATTCTCAGATTCCATACATTCAAAAGTTTTTCATAAGGGTTCTGGGCCTGGTTCATTGAATCCCATCCTTTGCCTGATAGCCAATCCCATCAATGTGGGCAACCCCCTAGTGTAACTGACAATCAAGAATTGTCTATCACGACCCCATCCACTCGTAGGATTGGATTAGGTTAGGTTAGTTTGAATTAAGCAATTGGATCATATGGAATACATTTGATGACAAATTTTTTGAGTCCACCACAGACTAGTCAACACTTATAGTAAGATCAACTGAAAGATTAAAGGATGTGATTCAACAACCAGGCACAGATACAGTCTTGGAAATCTAGAGAAGTGAAACCTGGAATTGAATCCAAATTCTTCAAGGTGGCAAGTGACTGCTTTACCCTTATGGTCTCCAGCTAACATTAGGTGGATGATCAGTGGCAAAGCATTAATATAAGAATAATTAATTATAATTTTATTATTTAACATGTTACTTGAGGAGTAAATTTCTTATAAGCTAATAAAATGAGTAATATTTAATTTTTTTGTTGGATTTTTCAATTTTACTTTCAAATACAGTTAAAAATTTCATAAATTACAATAAGTACTGTTTTAAATTACTTAAAGGCTTCAATACTTTATAAAAATACTATATTTTATTATTGTTATAATCAAAAATATGTTATTACTACTCTTTTATTTTGATCATATATAAAAGATCTTTCAAATAATCTAATTCCATTTAAAATCTAAGATAAGATTTTTATATATCAACAATATACAATAAAAATATTAACAAAAAAAAGCCAACTGTAACATGGTAAATAAAAATAATTATATAATATTATCTGGAACATCAAATATTAATCTCTCTCCTTCTGTTTCTGTATCTCTCATATTAATTTCATTTCCTACAAATGTCTTTATACTCTGATGAGAATAATCTCTAATAGGCCGCCTTGTTCTTGCTTGAAAATCCAAATTTAATGGTCCAAAGTATGGAAGTACAGGTATAAATGTAGGATTTGTGGCACAACGTGAACAAATTGGCCCTCCAACAACAACTCCAGAATTGCTCTGAAATTTTTTATAAAAATTTATTTAATTTTAAAATATTTCTTAAATACAGATTTTAAAAAACTTACAAGTGTGAGTTCATCACGCATCAAAACTAGTGGATTTTCTTTTGTTGTAAAAAACAAACCACAAAAAAAACACTTTGGTTTTTCATTGTACTTGAAATCTCTTCTGGAAGCAAAATATTCAAATTTTTCCTATAAAATTTCAATTCTTTCTGAATAAAATGATTTAAAACTTGAATTATAGAAAAGCTTAAGTTTTATTCTTTTTTACCTGGGCATGAAGCAAAATATGATATAGAGATATGGAAAGGAGAAGACATTTTTTAGCTCTTGTAATTGCTACATATAATAAGTTGTATTCAGCTTCAAAATCAGCAGCTTTAAATATAAAATTATAACATTCAATTTCTGTACATAATAACTAAACATACACAGCAGATAAACTGATGTTATTAAAAATTAAAATATTTTAAAAGAAAAAAATTATATTAGAGTAAATCTCTAATATAATTATTTTTCTTTTCTTTTACAAAGCACAGGTGATCTTCTATTTACAATCATTCAACTTATGATAATCTGATCTTACAATTGTCTTATGATATTACAAACTTAGTTATTTTCACAGCATACTGCCTATAAATACTTTTTTTGTTTTATCAAAAATTTACAGTTGGCCAGATGACTGCATGGCAAAGCAGTCACTTACTATATTGGAGTTAGTTGGAGTTTCAAATAATTTTACCACCTCTGAAGATCAGAAGCTGAATTCACAAAGAGTGTCATTACGATAAATAATTTTGTGAATAGCATTTATGATAAAGTGTTAACATCTTAACAGAAATCATAAATGCCATTCACAAAACGTTGTCATAAGCTACTTGACAATTAGTGACAAAATTTTTGCCATCTTGTTTTGAGAGTGTGGAAATGACGTCAATGTTTCCATGAATATAACCAATAAGAAAGTAAATGACTTGTGAGTAAAAATGGAGGACAAGAGAAAAAGAAAATAGTGTTTTATTCCTGCAGAATAAATGCTTTTATTTTTATAAATAATTTAAATAGTTTTAATACATTTTGATATAAATTTGAAAGAAATGAGCTGATGTATATTCTAATGGTTAAATTAATTTATTTTTCTAATATAATAATTTAATTAAGCATATATTTTTATAATAATGATTAATTATAAAACTATTGTTTAATAGTCTGTAACTGGTGCAAAATCATTTAGTGGAAAATTGATGCATTTTTTTGATATTCTACATAATTCATTGCAAATACCTATAATGATTTTTAATATCATAAGCTGGCTAATATGAACAACATCTATAGCAGACTGAAAGCTACCACTGCTAAAAAATTTCAGTGCACATAATCCTTAATACTTGTGTCTCTGCATTTATGGCATACAAATGCTTTGTTTTTCTCTGTATATAAAGTGAAAATTTTATCAATTCAAAAATCGCATATTTAGATAGTCTATAGAAATGAATAAGTTCAGTAACTAAAATATCATAACACTGAGTCAAGGTAAAGATGAGGTAGCATCTGCTTTGAATATCAGTCATGGCTCTGCCCATCAAATCATCCATGACAAGCTCGGTTTTCGTAAAGTCTGTGCACAGTGGGTACCAAGACAGTTGACTGCAGAACACAAGCTCACTCGTGTTGGGGTCTGTCAACGCTTACTCACTCGTTTTAACAATGAAGGTGATGCATTTTTAAGCAGAACAGTCACTGGAGATGAAACATGGGTTCATCACTATGAGCCAGAATCAAAGCTCCAGAGTATGCAGTGGAAACACCCTGGATCTCCGACGAAAAACAAATTCAAGACTGGGCCATCCGCAGGTAAGGTTATGTTAACCACCGTGTTCTGGGACGCAAAGGGGGTCATAATGGAAGAGTTCATGGAAAAGGGAAAGACGATCAACAGTGCGAGTTATAGTGAAATGTTGGAAAAGAAGCTGAAGCCAGCACTTCGCAACAAATGCCGAGGTTTGTTGTCGAAGAAAGTTTTGTTGTTGCATGACAATGCACGGCCGCATATGGCTCGTCACACTCTTGAAACAATCAACAAGATGAAATTTGAGTTATTGGAACACCCTCCCTACAGCCCAGATCTAGCTCCATCTGACTTTCACCTGTTTGGGCCACTCAAGGATGCTTTGCATGGTTATCGATTTGCCTCAGATTTAAACGTGCAAAAGTGGCTTCATGACCAATCGAAAAACTTTTATTTGCAAGGAATACACAAGCTCATTGACCGTTGGGCCAAGTGCATTGAAAAGGAGGGAGATTACGTAGAAAAATGATGTGCATAGTGTAACCCTAGCTTCATGTCAATAAACTGTAGAATGAAAAGTGTAGATAATTTTTGACTTACCCTCGTAATAACATTAGCTGTCAGTAAAGACTAATGCTGTTATATTTTATATAATATAGAATAACAAATATTAAATAATTTTTACATTAATATAAAAAATAGTAAAAATTTTTAAAAAATTTGAATCTCAAACCGCAATCCAAACATAACCACCATAACCACTACACTATGTTTGCTTAAACTATCATGTAAAAAACAGTATTATATAAATTGTTATGAAAACTTTAAATGTGATTTTCATGCAAATTCTTGAGTGTTACAGTTTACTACTTTAAGATTTCATTGTGCTTATGGGACTATAAAAATGTGCCAAGTTTGAAGAAATTCAATGACTTCAATATCTGAAGGCTTGTTTATAGTTCGACAAAGCTAACATTTGTTAATGCCTAGTCTGTTAAACTGCATTCTAATTTGCTTGTTTATAGTTATTATATAAACAACAGTAATCTTTAAATGCTACAATAAAAAATTCAACATTGCTATTTGAACCAAGGACTTTCTTAATTTGAACACACTGCCATTTTGTATCAGATCAAGCATATAACCATAATGTTGAAATTTAGAACAAGTTCTAGGTCATCAACTTCATGTTGATTACGCTGCATTATGGATAAAGTCGGAGTATAAATCTATAAATTGTTTCTAACATTGACATTGTTGATGACCATCTCTGCTATGTTGGACTATAAACTAGCTTTGACCCTCTCCTTGTAAGATGGAGCCATCTTTCACTGATATTAAGTATAACTTTCTATTTCAGTTAATAAAATGTTGGCATAATATATAATTTTGGTTTCATATTGTTTAAATTTTTAATGTTTTATGCTTTATTCAAGCAAAATATAATAGAATTACTTTTTCTGTCTTTGAACATTGACCAACCTACTTGTCTTTGATTGAAATATCCTTCATTGATATTAAGTTTAAATTTTCATTTCAATTAATTAAAAGTTGACATTATAATTTACAATTACCTCTACCAAGATTTCTTGAGTTAATCAATAAAATCCGTAGAAAAGTAGTCAAAGGAATATATAATCAATAGTCAAATATTCAAGACTTCAACTACAACTGAAATGCATCAATAGACAAAAGGATATAGAAATGCATCAATAGTTAGTTAGTTACGCCGCCATATCCTCATGGGATATTCTGTATCTGGCGGCGGCCATTTTATAGCTCCCATCACAGGCTGGCCAGCATGCTCCCATCACAGGCTGGCCAGCACCCATGATGGGGTCAACCAGATTGTTGAAGGATGGGGTTCAACAGGCCGGGCCCGGACCCCTCCTGAAAAACTAACTCCCATCACAGGCTGGCCAGCACCCATGATGGGGTCAACCAGATGGAAGGATGTGGGTTCAACAGGCCGGGCCCGGACCCCTCCTGAAAAATTGGAGGTGTGTGACAAAAATTGGAGGTGTGGGTCCCGCATGATGGGGTTAACCGGATGGTTGAAGGATGGGGTTCAACAGGCCATGATGGGGTCAACTGGATAGTTGAAGGATGGGGTTCAATGGGCTGGGCAGGACCCCTCCTGAAAAATTGGAGGTATGGGACCCGGATTTGAACCCGGTCAACCGGATGGTTGAAGGATCGGGTTCAACAGGCCGGGCCCGGACCACCTCATGATAATACTGATGGAGGTGTGTGACCCGGATTTGAACCCGGATCCTCCAGGGTGGTAAGCCAAAGCTTTACCACGTGGCCATCTGGCCAACTAATGCATCAATAGACAAAAGGTTCAGTGGGCAAAAGCAAACATGAACGTATCAGCAATGACTTGTGACAATTCAATTCAATATTTTTGTCTGTCGAATCAGGAATGTAATGTTTCAGAAGAGGTAATATCAACCATGTTAGAAATGCATTGGAATACTTATGATCAATTTAAACATAGAGCATTCAAAATTTGGATTATGAATCTACCAAAAAAAAACTGGATATATGGCTGCTGCACTTGCCCAACTTTTTTAAGAAATTTACATGCGAGCATATAATAGACTTAGCTATATGCTTAAAATATGTCAAACTCTTCCAGCAGCTAAACAAGTAACTATACAAGAAACGTTCAAGAGGAAGGCTAAAATTAGCAACCCGTGCTCTTTTAATTGATTAATTAAGCATTTTTTTACTTTAATATTATATTGTAAGTTTCTTTTATATGTATTAATATTTAGTATTTTTTTGATAATTAGTTAAGCAAAAAAATATATTATTTTGCATTTTTGTTTTGTTCTTTAATATAATAAACCATTTTTTCTTATACACATACTTATATTTTTCTCATTTTACAATAAAAAGGTTCTGATCAGACAAAGATACTAACCAATAAAAAATACCAATTAAAAAATGTTGCTGCAATTTTATTATTTATACTGACCAAAATATCCATATATACTGACCATTTATTTTACAAAATACTTACCATTAATTAATAAAAATACTGACCAAATAAATAAAAGTGATAATTTTTATTGATGTTATACTAGTTCTAAAAAATTTCAGAAAAAAATTTTCAGCAATTTCAAGTCAATACAGATTTAAACCAACAGAAATAAAAACTGATATTAAAAACGGAAATTTTCACACAACTAACAAATCAGAAATCATATCAATCATCAGCAGCAATGTAAAATAAATGTCTTTTACTTATTATACACACAATTTTGTATAAATTTGATTGAAACTATTGGAAATCATTATCTGTATTGAATAAATTGTTGTTTCACTAAGCAAAGATAGAATTTATATACTGTCTTACCAAAATCATTTAATGCAATTAGTGCTATATATTTTCTGCTAATAGCCTATTACATTTTTGATGAAATCTATTTCTTCTTTCCTCATATTTCCTATATTCTTCACACATTATCCTTTATTCTTCATAATATTACTAGCAAACATGTCTTTTCTCTTTCATTAAGAATAAGGACAAAATTTTATATAAAATCACTTCAGTTCCTAGAATTTCTGATATATTTTTAACAGTAATATTTTCTGTTACATAACAAATTATACTGAAAGATTTTCAAAAATATTTACAAAATTCTTATAAATGGATACTTATAAACTGAAAAATAAAACATGTCCAGGAAAACATATATACAGTCACTTGACTTATAGTAAGTAATAGTTCGATATACAATATTAGTCATTACAGCACTTGTACAAACTTATAAAAACAAAGAAATGAAATACAAAAGTAACAAGGTAAACCAGCACATTAGACCATGCCTGTACATAGATTTGTATGCATGTAAACTGCATTGACCAATTCAAAGCTTAATGACTACATAATGATCATTAAGTATGAAAAATCATAAATCAAGGTCTATTTGTTATTTTTGTAATGTGTGTGTGGAACTAAATACAAGTAGTTAAAATTAATGAGCAATTTCAGGTCTGAATTAACTTTCTAAAATAAGAATTAATAAACCAAGAATCAATTTTCCATAGACATGTTAAAATCAGGAATTCCATTTTCAGGAATACAATTTGAACACAATAAAATTAAAGGCTAATAAAAATCAATAGTTTATAATTACACAATGATTTATTTATTTAAAAAAATGAAAACACAACTTTTAAAATCAGACAAAATATAATAATAAAGAAATTATTTATGTCAAAGAAATAAATGTTAAAGAATTTTTATTCCGTCATCGTTATTGACAGATAAATAGATAAACTTTAATACATTGATGACCTGTTAACAGGCATAATTTGGGAAATTATTTACATAATATGTTAGTGAAATCAGTGTGCTCAATACTTCTGCTTCTTAACAATCATCTTGATTTTTCTGATAACATAACAGAGAATGGAGTTTTTGCTACAAACACAATCATATTGTATAGCTACACATGCAGATAGAAATGCTATTTTTTATGAATATCAAGCATTTGTGTGTGTAATTAAAGTTTAAATTTTCAATTTTTTTTGATAATTTATATTTGAAAAACTTAAATCTGGGAATTCTTAAACTAAGAACTTCGTATATAGTATATAAAGGTTCATTAGATCCAAAATATTTATTCATTACAAATATAAATACGATATTATTTTTAATATAAGAAAAGTCAAATAGTAAAATCAGTATAAAATACATTGATCAAAATGTTAGCATTTTGTAAATTTACACTATTATAAGTTACAGATAAAAACATTTAAAAATTATGCTATTTGTAAATGGTTTTATCTATCAATATAAACTAAAATATTTTTAAAAGAGTTTTTGGTGTAAATAAATATGTAAAAGTTTCTATTTTCATAATGAAATAATGTTATTTATAAAAAATTTATAAAACAATAACAAAAAAAAACATTTGTTCCCAAATCAACTTAGGTTATCATTAAATCTTGGCTATCATTTATTAAAACATGTTGATCACATTAAAAATATTCAAAAGTAATAAATAACAGATTAATTATTTTATAATTTAAAATAATTATTATTCTAAATAAACTTACTCCCAATTGAAGAAGATAATGCTGGACAACATCCGACAAAACTTAATAAATTATATAAAAGGAATATGATGATATATTTTATTGTTGTCATCTCCATATTAGCAAATATGGTCCATTAAACTGATAAATGGAAGAATATAAAGAGTAAAGATTAAATAAATAATGGATTACTCCTTGAAATTGCAAATAATCAGCTATCTGATTTATCATCGATTGGCTGCATGGATTTTTAATATTAAATGTTCCAATCAAATACATTCATTTTGTACCTGGAAAAAAAAAAAAAGACAAATGCCAATTATAAAGATGTTCATAAATAAATTTTTATATTTGAATTATATTTCAAATTAAAATTATCAAAATAAATACAATTAATAAGTTTATGATGATAAAATTTTTAGGATATTCTTATCATCATTTAAAAATTACAATTCTTTATAAATATGAATAACTATTGTAATTATATAAGAAAAATTTAAAATTTTGCAAACAACACTTAATTAATTAACTTTTCTAATAAACAAAAATTTATATAATTTTATTTACGAAAAATATGCATTTTTAATCCAAGGAAACTTCAAAACATCTACTAAAATTGCTAAAACATTCTCATTGTTTAAAAATAAAAATGTTATAAATTATAATATAATGTTCTAATACTATAATTTTAAAGTCTGAAGAGTAAAATTAGTAATATACAGTAATAGAAAATTAAATAAATTATTTCAATAATGTTCTTTTAATAAATGTAAAAACTTTCTAATGAATGTTTGATATAATCATACAGAAAAAAATCATTTCAAACATTTTTATTTTTTTGCTGCACATAAATGCAGTGAAAAAAACTTAATATAAATTCAATTAATGTAAATCAGGTAAATTTGGAATAAAAATAGCGTAATAATATCCTTAAAATATGCTACTGGAATTTATGCAAATCCTATTCACTTTTAAATTTATTAATATATAGCAGTATTTTTATAATCTATTGGGTAGTATAATTATATCTTATACGGGTATCCCTTGGTTTATGAAGGTTATTGGGACTTTAAAAAGTATTAAGAAAAAATTTATAAAATCAGAAATTCATTTCCCATTAATTCCAATATAAAAATTTTTAATTGATTCTTGGACACCAAATCTTAGCATTTCAAAAAGATTAATATAAATATAGATACTATAATACAATAAAACAAAGTCCAAGCTAGCTTATTGGACCTTAAAAGAAAATTATAGATGCAGAAGTACTTTTGAGCTGGACTGCCCCACTTAATGCTCATTTTCTCTATGCAGCTGAACAAAACAAAGAACATTTGTATAAAAAGTATAAATTGTGATGTCAGCCCAATTCTTTCTGTTAATGCTCACTTTCTCTCTGCAGCTGAAGAATGGGAATCCAGTCCAAAAATGTTCCTGCATCTATAATTTTCTTTTAAGGTCCAATAAGCTAGTTTGGACTTTCTTTTATATTAATTTAGGACTTACAAGTTAGTTGTTAATTTGGTTTATAATACTATAGTTTGTGATAGTTATTACCTATTTAACTATTTCTTGCAATTGGATTTTGAATTTCAGAACCAGTAAGTGGCTCTGAAATTTAAATTCCAATCAAGTGATCAAGTGACCATTTGACTGAAATTTGGAAATAGCAAGTGATCTTCAAATTTAAACATAGTATAGCAATAAACATGTCAATCATTGTGACTTTACTTATTAGTTAAAATTATAAAATTTTCATCAAATATTGCCTTAAATTTATGTAATTCTCAAAAATCTTCATTCTGCTAAATTATTGGTAGAAATAAATTCAATTTTCTGGAAGTTAGAATTGATGGTTTTAAATTTACACATTAACAAGCTTATTAACTGAACCATAACATTTTTTATTATAAAGTACTTTCAGGGATTAATCAATCATCTGTAACCTACAGATGATTACTTCTTCAGTCTGTTAGTTATTAAAGATGAGTTCTTCTCTGAAAGTACTTTATAATAAAATATCTCTTTTGTTTGATTAATAAGTTTGATTGATAAATTAAATCAATATTACAAGTTATAAGTCTTCTGCCTTATAATAAATATACACATAGTATAACATTTTTAATTTTACTATATTAATTATTTATGTACATATGAATTTTACTATGATAAATCGAATTTTATATATGTTACGGGTAATGTGCGAAATCTGGTTAATGTCGAGATTAACTGAGAGATGTCAACATTATCCAAGTATAATAGATAAAGATAGAAATAGAAAGTAATTTGTCTCATTTTCATCAATATCTGGATAATCTCAACATTAATCAATAAGAACTGAATAATGTTGAAGACTATTTCTAAAGTTAAGCACAAATGGCACTGCAATAAAATGAGAATTTTGAACTGAAATGCAAAAATAATAAGACTGTAAAATTTACTCTATACACTGACTTATATATATATATAATCTTCACAGACTAATCAACACTATTAACAGTTAAATTTCACTTTAATTTTAACATTACAACTGTTTTCGGCTATTAGGCCATCTTCAGGTTATGTTCCAATAGTGATGGAATCTATAGCTATTGGAACATAACCTGAAGATGACCTAATAGCCAAAAACATTTGTAATGTTAAAATTAAAGTAAAACTTAACTGCTAATAGTGTTGATTAGTCTGTGAAGCATAAGTTTAAATAAAAGCAGTTGTAATTAACCATTTATATATATATATATAATCATGTTTATTTTTTAATTCTTCAATACACTCCCCAGTTTTATCTGAGTGACAATCCTGAAAAAGATATTTATCAATATGTCTGTAATTTATTATAATGCAAATGTTTAAAAATAAATATCTTTATAATTGTTCATGTTTATATTATAATTTCTCTCAAATTGTATTTTCCTAAGGGAGATATGTTAGTGTTAAAAATTTTTAAAGAGAGGTACTACATATGAAAGTTTGGGAAACACTACTCTAGGATTTTGATATAAATTGAAAATTTGTACTTCATGGATGCTAAAAATTGAAATAGGTTCCTTTTAATTCAGGATCATTCTGACTTTATATTCTTTCTCTTAAAGGCTAATTTTGCATTGGCTTTTATTTTCAATATATCAATATTTTGCTCAGTTTATCTATTATTACAAACATACTGGTATTTATATTTCTATATTTATAACCATCCTTTTTGTTCGCTTAGCATTTTTCTTGAATATTAAGATCTATATTCTATTATCTTTTAATTACAATAACTTCACAAATCTTATAGGAAAAACATTAATTACATTTTAATTGAAACATTTCAACTGTATTCATTTGATTTTCAGCCATATTCATTGATTAATTGGTAGGTAATGATAATCTGTTTTATCGCTTACTGGCTGATTAATCAGTAATCAGCTATCTGATTGATTGATTGATTTTTATTAATCATCCATTACTTGACAAATTTCAATCATTTCATCTCTGAATCATCAGATAGTGTTGATATATTGAAGTAGATTAATCTCTCTCTTACAAAGAGGGATCCCTTTAGATCGGGTGGGCAAACCACTGCCGGTCTGAATCATCAGATAGTGTTGATATATTGAAGTAGATTAATCTCTCTCTTACAAAGAGGGGGGATCCCTTTAGATCGGGTGGGCAAACCACTGCCGGCGGGCTGCATGCGGCCTTCGGAGCTACTTAATGCGGCCTCCGTAGTTAATAGTCATAATGCCAAAAATTTTATTGATAAATAAATAAATAGAAAAAATATCAAATCTGTTCCATATCTCACCAATATAGTTTATGTAATTTCTAGAAAAATAATAATTAATAATTCATATGGTAAACTGTAGATATCATTAGTGTCATATTTCCAAAGATTTTAAATTCATATTTCTTACAAAATAGATTTGATTAAACCATTAACCAGAATAAAGATCATTGCATAAGAAATCAATTGCAAAATACATTCAGAATCAAATAAAATTGTTTTGTCGATCTATCAACTCAATACCTTTCGTAATTTCACGGTGTTTGTATTTGATATTTGTGCAATTTCCTAAACAGGTATGTTTTTAATTGTTGTTTCAAATTTAAAATGATTAAATTATAATTTTAATATATAATTTCATTATAAGAATTTTGACCCTGCTGAGCTTCCCTGAAAACGGCGTTTACTTTTTTGGACTGCCAGCATTATTCAAACCCATGATTCATATAACGGCCAATGAAAATCTACTAAGAAAATTGGCTTACTTTTAACTTGTCACCCTTTTATGATATTTTAGTCAACAAATACACCCTTGAGAAAAAGTTTAGGATCTTTCTATTTTCACTATATAATTTTCTAAGAGAATTTTATCACCTCAGATAGTTATTAGCTGAAGGCGGGATTTTTGAAGACTTTTTGCTATTTTATTTTATGCCCCTTTCCGAACAGATAGATTACTAAGGGGCAGATCATTTCCAACCACATGCTACATCTACCTCTGTGAAGGGGGGCCAGATTGTGAAGTCTAGCGAAAATTTTTTTCAGGGGTTTTTTTCCCTGAAAAATTTTTCACTAGATGCTGGACCCAGAATGCGGCCCTAGACTCTATTTCATTGATACGATATGGCCCTTTCTCCCAAAAGTTTGCCCACCCCTGCTTTAGATGAAGATTAAAAGTAATATTTTCATTATGGCTACTTTTGTGGCTTTTGGGCCAATTTTATTTTATTAAAACAAAAAATGCAACTATAAAAATTAATGCAATTTAAAACTACATTTTAAAGCAAATACAAATAAGTAGGGAATAAAAGTAAACAATAAGCCAAATAAGTAAGATAAATCATATTCAACTGAAGCAAGCTACATGGATAGCTGAAAATGTTTTTGAATAAATGATTTATTTTACTTATTTGGCTTATTGTTTACTTTTATTTAATAACTAAAGTAAGAAGTATTTCAGTATAAATAAGAAGAAACTTTTATTAAAATTAAATCTAAAGTTTTAAATTTGTAAAAATAAACTTTCAAAAATTTTAATCATAACTGCATAAACACAGATTCAAAAGTATCAATAACCAGCATTAAAGCAATGTCAACAACTTTAGTTACTTAGGTATAACCTTTTTGGTCAGATCTGACCCTCTTCAGTGCTTACATCAATAACAAAGATGTCAGTATTCAAATATTAATAAAAAATAATATAGAAGTTTCTGGAATATACTTGAATTCTAGAATTCTTATTTGAACTTAGTTCAAAGATTCAAATTTTAACAAAATTGTGTATTGTTGCTATGGGTTTTATATTATATAAAAGTAAGGGTTATAGTAATATTTGCATAAAGTGCTAGCATGCTGGAATAGATCAATTTCTGTTCCAATCCCTAAGAAATCTTATACTTTTATCCATCAGAACACAGAACAATCAACCTATTGAACCATGTGGACAAAGTTCTACTAAAAATTATATAAAATAGAATTTATAAAAAGATTGAAACATATATTAGCATCACTCAGTTTGGATTTAGATCAAGTATAGGAACTAGAGAAACTATTTTTCACTCTCTCAAAATACAGAAAAATTGATTGGAATATTCCACTTTGTCTCAGCTTCCTATGAAGCAGTAGACTATGAAAAGACTTTTGATAAAATTAGGCATGACATCTTCATAAAAGTCCTGAGAAATGAGATTAGACTCGAATGACATAAGTATAATTATCAATCCGTATTGGAACCAGAAAATAAAAATAGAAAAAGAAGAAACTGAATAGATAGAAATTAAAAGAGATGTGTTCTATCTCTGCTTTTATATAATATTTATGCAGAAAAAGTGTTGGAACTGAAAGGAGGGAATTAAAATAAATGCAGTTTTTAATTTAGGTATACTGATGACACTGTTCTCATTACCACATCTCCTAAAGTCTTCAATATCTGCATATTAAATATTTAATAGAAGTAGTTAGTTAGTTAATAAAAATGAAAATCCTAGAAATGGATTTAAAACTAAATCCTAAAAAGACTAAAGTCATATTATAAACAAACAATTGAATTCAGCATAAAATATAAAGACACTAAAGTAGAACAAGTGGATAGGTTTTATTAGATAATTAAAATTTTTAATTATCTTATAAGAAGTAGAAAGTATTTTGAATTTATTTGAAGTAAAAGTACAGGTTCTATTATCTGGGAAAATTTTTCTATTCAGACAATATGATAAGTAAAGAAATAAATAGAATTGCTAAGGCAAAATTAAAATTCATTCAAATGAAAAAATTTTCTGCAAAAATAAATTTAATTTTTATATTAGGATAAAGACTTTAAAAGTCTATATATGACTAGTTCTTCTATATATGGATGTGAATCTTGGGTCCTAAATAAGGAATTAATAAAACATTTATTAGTATTCAAAATTTGGTGTCTGAAAAATAATACAGATAATTTGGAACAAGCAAAGTGACAAATGAGGGAGTTTTACAAAAGTCTGGAGGAGAAAGAAAATTAATCAAGGATATTTTGAATTATAAACTTTCCTATTATAGTCATATCCTCAGAGATTCTAAATATGAGATCCCTCAGCTCACTCTTGATGGAATAATAGAGGGAAAAGTGGCAAGAGGCAGACTAAGAAGGGAATGGATGGATGACCTCAAAGAATGAACAGGACTTAACAGTGAGAAGGTTATTCATAAATCAAGAAATAGAGAGCTTTGTTTTCTGCTGGCCATCAACCTTCCAGTGGGAGAAGGTATATGAAGAAGGTTGATAGTAGAAACTAATGATTACTTAGATTACCAACGATTTTTAACTAATAATGTAAAGTTTTTAAATTGCAATAGTAAGCATTAGGAAAACAATAATAATAAACTAAAAATAGATAGTTCTCATTTAACAAGTTTCTTTTTTTTATCAAATATGAAATATCAAAAAAATTGAAAATATGAACATTAATTGCAATAAGTAAATGCTAAACATTCATTAGAAAGCATTTCAAATCACGTATGTAGCTATATCTATAGTATGACTGAGTTTGTAGCAAAAACTCCATTGTCTGCTTTGAAATCAGAAAAATTAAAATGATGGCAAAAAGTGGAAGTAGTCTGCCCTCTGGTTTTACTGGAATATTATGTAAATAACTTCCATTTCTGGTTTCTGCCTACGGCAGTAATTCATTTGGATATAAAATAATCTGCTTATCTGTTAATAATAATGAAAAATAAAAATTATTTTAACATTTAACATGAATAATTTCTTTATTATTATAATTTATTTGATTTTAAAGACTATATTTTCATTTCTTTAGATAATAAATCATTATTTAATCATAAAATATTGATTTTGTTGGCCTTTACTTAATTTTATTGTGATCAAATTCCATTACTGAGAACGAAATCCCTGATTTTAACATCATGTCTATAGGAAATTGATTCTTGGTTTATGAGTTCTTAAGCAATTTTCAGATCCAAATTAACTCAAAAGTGGGAACTAGCTGTATTAAAAAAAAAAACATATTTTAATTTATACTTTATTTAAATCTTAGGTTTTTATTAAGTTTTTTTTTATAGATTTTTTTCTTGACTGCAAACTTCCATATATTAGAGACTCCATTCTCTGATTTTTGGTTAATTGCATTTTTTTGTTCACTTCTCTTAAAGATTGTGATTACTTCCTTTATAAGACTTTCTTGCAGTTTTCTATACTATTCACAACTCTGGCATTATCTCAATTTGCAAAGTCGACACGAACAAATTTTTTCGTCAAAATCGACGAGTCACGACCCATGGAGTCTCCTTGTAAGTCTAAAACTAGGAATTAATTGAAAAAAATTCCCCTTTTTATTAAGATAAAAACACTTTTGCCTGTTAAGCTCTCTTGAGTTACTATATACAGTATATAAGACAGATGTACAGTATATATAAAAAGACAAACCTGTAGAACATATACAAAATTTTATTTCAAGCAATAAATATAGTCTTTTTAAATTTAAAAATGAATACTTATAAAAGTTTGTATAAATTAACATAAAACAACATTATTAAATTATTAAATAGATTTTGGAAATAGTGAAAATATGGTTTTTTTTACATCCAGACTAAGATTTTATATTGTTCAATACAAATATAATGCTTATTAATATTAATAATCTTATTTTTTTAGTATAAACAAAAATCTTCAGTTTTCTATAAAATTGTTATATAATAATGGAACTCTGGTTGAGAACTGTTAATATAGACTAATTATTAATAAACAAATAAATATATTTATTCATTTGTATGCTTATATTACCTATAACTGTATCAGGAAACTCTAGCCTAAATTGAATTTTGATTGATAAATGGATATAATAATTACTATCCATTTTTAATAAGAAATAAAAGAAATCTGTGGTTGAAAGACTTAAAATAGAAAAATATCAAATGTAAATTATCAATAACTAATAGATTTAGATTTGATTTTTTTCTATTATTGGATTGATATGAAATAAATTCTGTGATATTTGGTGATGTGAGCAAAATTGGACATTTACAGGAATCAAATAAATTTTCTATTAATCGAAGAATTTTCAATAACAAATAGTTCTTAGTTTGATTTAATATTTGATCAATTACAATTTAAAACAATATCACTTCCTCAGATAATGTAGCAAATTCCATGTTCATGCCACTTTTTGTGCCTCAACAATTTTTGCAAATCCAATTATGAATTTTAAATTAATAACCTTTGGAATAATTAATAATAACCTTAATAAGCCAGATGTTAATTAAAATTATGTATTTCAACATTTTGGTAAAAAAATTCTAAATTTTTTTACCAAATGATAAATTACACAATGCAATAACAACTGCATTGTTTAAATAAAAGGTTATATTATTTATTTAATATTGATTAAGAATCATTTCGAATACATATATTAGTATAATTTAATTCATTAATGCTTTTTTGTTAATATACAAATTATAATCGCTGAATATAAAAAATACTATATATGAAATAAAAAATACTGTATATTTTAATGATACCAATTATATCATTACATTTACAGATCAAATTTTTATAATATTTAGACAAAATTATCTTGAATTCATGTGTTATGAATAATTTCAATTTAAAGTTATAAAAATATGAATGATAAATTTATTAAAAAGGGAGATGCAATTATTTTTTTATCATTAATTAGATAACTTACTAAGCAAAATACTTAAATATTTTTTAAGTTTTATTATAATTCATAAAAAATATGTAATTATTTTTATAGATTAAAGAAATAATATTATCCACTAATATGAGTTTACTGTCTAATATTTTGATATATGGTATTTAATTTATATTTTTAAACTGTTTACTGTTTCATAAAATATTTAAATTTCAATAATAATGTAATAACTAAAAAAAATATTTAAATAATAACAACAAAATATGACTATGTGTTCAACAATATAAAGTAATGCATAAATTATAAAAAATAAAATGAATGATGATACAATAATTTAGCAAAGATTAAGACCATTCTATAGTTCTGATTTTGTCATTTTCAATATAACTGATCTTCTATTGGATTCCAATAATATACACAGTCAAACCTCTTTAAGCCACTTTAAATTAATAACCTTTGGAATAATTAATAATAACCTTAATAAGCCAGATGTTAATTATGTATTTCAACATTTTGGTAAAAAATTCTAATATATATATAATATATATATTATCAAATATAGTTTTTTATTCCATATGCAAATTTTCTATATAACAAGATTTTGCTGTTGTATTGGAAAATGCTAAACCTAACCAATGTTATCTTTTCTTTTATTTTGTGACTAGTAATTTTTAATAAAATAATAATTATAATATAAGCATATCTCACTTTATGATAGTTTGCTAATATGACATTTCTCAATTACATTCTATGTCTTTCACAAAAAATTTACACTGCTTAATTTTAACAAATACTTACATCTAGCCAATTAGCAGGAAATATTAATTCCAAGAAAATTACTTTATTTAATGCAAAGAAGCACTTTCAGAATTCTTCAATTCCCTCTTCAGCTTTAAACAAATTAAATTCTGTTCCAATATATCAACAATTAAACACAAATTAAATATACTTTAAACAGTAACAAAAACGTTTGCCATGCTAAGCAAGATTTTTTCTTCTATTTAAATTTTAAAAGTTATTTATAATAAATTATTATTATAAGCTTTAATACACATTTTTTTTATATAAAGATCTTCGTTAATCTATTAACATTTTTAGACAAAATTTCCATGCACTACTTAATTCTCCTGGATCTACAATGTTGATAGGTTTAATTGATTGTTTTCTCTTTTTTATTATATCAAGAGATTCTTCCCATTTTCCTATTTGTGGATTTTCCTGTGTGTTAATAATTTTTGTACTGTCCCAATTTATGTGTAGATTACTATTTAATGCCCCTTGTGACAAAGCAGTAGTGTTTCTCTCTTTTTCTATGTCGTATTTGTGCTTCTAAAATTCTTTTAGGAAATGTGCTTGAGGTGTACCTTATGTAAAATTGTTCTTGTTGTGAGTTCATATTAAAACCTTAGACCCATTCACATTAAAACAGAAAAAATATAGGAAAAAGTTTAGGAAAAGGATAGTATTTACAAGAAGAAACAATGTTCAATTGTTTGAAGAATGATAAAGATCAGATAGATAAAAATCAAGTCTTGGGTGTGTATCAAATCGAATTTAAGGACATGGATTTACAACAAGAACAACTTTACATAGGATACACCTCACGCACATTTCCTAAAAGAATTTTAGAAGCACAAATACGACATAGAAAAAGAGAAAAACACTACTGCTTTGTCACAAGGGGCATTAAATAGTAATCTACACATAAATTGGGACAGTACAAAAATTATTAACACACAGGAAAATCCACAAATAGGAAAATGGGAAGAATCTCTTGATATAATTTAAATAGTAATCTACACATAAATTGGGACAGTGCAAAAATTATTAAGACACAGGAAAATTCACAAATAGGAAAGTGGGAAGAATCTTTTGCTATAATAAAAAAGAGACAATAATCAATTAAACCTATCAACATTGTAGATCCAGGAGAATTAAGTAGTGCATGGAAATTTTGTCTAAAAATGTTAATAGATTAACGAAGATCTTTATATAAAAAAAATGTGTATTAAAGCTTATAATAATAATTTATTATAAATAACTTTTAAAATTTAAATAGAAGAAAAAATCTTGCTTAGCATGGCAAACGTTTTTGTTACTGTTTAAAGTATATTTAATTTGTGTTTAATTGTTGATATATTGGAACAGAATTTAATTTGTTTAAAGCTGAAGAGGGAATTGAAGAATTCTGAAAGTGCTTCTTTGCATTGAATAAAGTAATTTTCTTGGAATTAATATTTCTTGCTAATTGGCAAGATGTAAGCATTTATATATTCTATGTTTTTATTTTATATTTCAAAATGAAAATTATCTGCAAAATAATACTTAGAATAAGTATATAAAACAAAAGTTAATGCATAGATGAGCCAGGTAGGATTGCCAACCGTCCTTTATCGGAAAGACAGTCCTCTAAAATAGCTTTTCTGTCCTTGTCCTTTTTTGAATTTAGAAAAAATAACAAATGTCCTTTATTTCAAAATTAAAATTTTCTTGTTGCTCTATGATGATATTTAGATGATTTAGCATTGTAATTTGAACAAATTAAAAAGAATTTTAATTTCGTGGAAAGCCTTAAGTTCTTATTTCTTGAGCAGCCCTACTTAATTGTCACTTTGTCTTCCCTCTCAGTCTATGTGTAGAATGTGCTTGGTTTGCATTTGTTTTGTTTGTTCTAGAGTTTTTAATGTGTCTAGCTATAAATAATAGTCTCTCTTTTAAATTAGTATTTTTTTGATAAATTGTTATACTCATACTTTTTGTGTTCAACCCATTTCAATTTTTTTTAAATGCTATAATACCCATAAATAAATTATGGAACTAACAAGAAAAAGGCCAAGCAATTATGTTCGTATAATAAAAATTGGGAAAAAGATTATGAGTGGTTGGTGGCAACTACTAATCCACATGAAGCAAAGTGTACTATCTGTCAAACTATTTTTGAAATTGGATATATGGGTGTGTTAGCAATAAGACAGCATAAACATTCAGACTGTCATAAAAATAAAAGCAGTGTGTTAGCATCCAGTTCTTTAATTGATAAGTTTATTGTAAAAACAAATTCTAAAGAAGATATAATAGTTACTTCTAAAATAGCTCAAATATACCATGCAGTTAAATACAATCATTCCTATAACCTGCTTGATTGCAGTATTAAATTAAATTCAAAAATTTACCAAGAATCTAAAGTAGCTGAAAAAATATTTTGCAGTAGAACAAAATCTGAAGCAATTGTTACAAAATGTATTTGGTAAAAAGGCATCAGTAATAGTTTTGAATGAATTGAAAAATCATGATCCACCTCTATATTTTTGTCTTCAAATTGATGCTTCAAATACAAAAAACATGAAAATATTTCCAGTGTGTGTTCAATATTTTAATATGGAATATGGTACAGTGAATTACATAATTGACTTTTTTGAGAATCCAGATGAAAATGCAGATGGAATGTTCAAATGTTTGAAAAATATTATGAACAATTTGCAATTAGACTGGAAAAGAATTTCTTGTTTTAGTGCATATAATGCAAATTGTAATTTTGAAATAAGGTATTCCTTATATATTAACATCCTTACATTAAATGAAGATGTTGTTAAAGCTAATTGCAATGCTCACATTGTACATAATAGAGCAAAATTTGCTATGGAAAATTTGAATGTGAATATAGAAAACATTGTCCTAAAAATCTATGGCCATTTTTCGATATTGGCAAAGAGACGTGAAACATTTAAGGCTTTTCACATATTTGTAGAAACAGAATTCCATGAAATTCTCAGACATATGCCTACTAGGTGGGTTTCTTTAAAGACATGCATCAAAAGAATTTTAATTTCGTGGAAAGCCTTAAGTTCTTATTTCTTGAGCAGACCAACTGATTGTTCTAAACAATTATTCAAACTGCTATTAATTGATAATAATTCTATAGAAATTACACTGATCATAAAAATATATTTATTGTTTTTGCAACATCTAATGTCAATATTCAGCTTAATTGTTGAAGAACTAGAGAAGAATGAAACTTCTGGTGTAGATGTATTCAATATTTTGACCAGCTTAAGAAATAAGCTTAAATGATGAGGAATTTTTTGGCTTTCACGTTCGTCAACATTTGAAAAAATTGGATAAAGAAGAATCTCAAAAAATTATCAAAGACTTTTAAATTATTTCTTTCTTCAGCAATTACTTATTTAGAAGACCACTTTAACTTTGATGAAAATTCTACATTTGGCAAATTGTCAATTCTAAGTCTGGTAAATAATTCATTTCCAGTATACCAAAAATTTATTGAAGTTGTTGAAGATTTGAAGCTAAAGGAAAAGTTGGATTTGAATATGGATGACCTTTTTGATGAAGTAACATTAATTCAAAAAAACTGACTCTATTCAAAGTTCTGAGCATTTACAAAATTCAAAACATCAATTAGCAAACGGCACATGGTTTTAAAAAGTGCTTATTATAAATCTATGAATATTTTTAAAATAGTTTCGTATGTATTTTCAATTCCTGCAACATCAGCATACTGTGAAAGAATTTTTAGTGTCATGTCAAATAAATGGAGAAACGAACGAAATAGAAATTCAGTTGAACTTATAAAAAATGTTTTTTTTTTTTCTTATATATTTCAATTTGAAAGAAAGCTGTTCAAAATTTGCAGAAAAAATAAAAAAGTGATGCCCATTTCCTTAAGCCTGCCAAAAATCAATATGAATATAATTTTAAAAAATAAAAATTTTTACATTAGCTTTAGTTTTAAAAGTTTCAAATAATTTTTGATTTTGCTACATTTTGGAATTAATATTTTTTTATTGAATTCTAATTATTATTATTATTATTATAATGCATCTTTTATACCTAATGAGTCAACAAATTATTACCTAAATTACTAAAGTAAAACTTTTTTTATTGTTTTATAAAGTTTTAGGAAGTTGTCCGTTCACATAAATATTAATTGTCTAATTGTATTCCAATAATTTAAAATAATAAAAAAAAATTATAAAAATATATTTCAAAGTGTCCTTTATTCTGATGCGACAGAGTTGGCAACCCTAGGCTGGGCCCAGTGCAATCCTAAAAACAGAAGGTGTGAGATCTGGAATGAAACCTGGATCCTCCAATGTGATAGGTGAATGCTTTAAAAAGCAGAAACTTATTATTTGAAATTTTTTAGGCCTAGCACTATTTGTTCTTAATAAGAGTGTAAATATGTTTTTAGGCTTTTATATGTATTAAAAATGAAAAAAGGCTATGATTCTTTTTACAGTAATAGTCTAGAATATAACCACTGCAATAATGAGGTATACCTGTAATAAAATCCATAATTAATGTATTTTAAACAGTTAATATATATACAGCAATATCTCGCATAGTCCAGTTAATTGGTTCCTCTTTCTTACCGGACTGTTCAAGGTACATAACCTTTGGAAAAAATTATAATTGGTTCCAAGAAATTTTTGATTTGCTCATGTGATTTTTTAAATCAAATTCTTACATATATAATTATTTCTTTACTCATTAAACATTAACATTCTTATAAAAGATTTATAACAGACAGTAGAAAGGGGCAGAAAGTGGGTCTGAGCCTATAAAAACGAATAGATAAAGAGGGCTCGGTTGGCACCATTCGAATGTGAAGAATGGAGCTCTGCATAAGACTGACAATTTAACAAGAGATGAGAAGTGGTGATGACTAGCCGGCAAGATCGTTTTGGTTGCTCACGAGTCACTACCTACTTGAAAAGGTGCATTTCATGAAAAATTAATGATTAATAAAACAAGAAGAATAAATTTAGTTTTTATTGTAAATAAATGAACAAAAAATTTTTAACTATGATTAATAAAACAAGATGAATGAATTTAAAGTTTTTATTGTAAATAAATGAACAAAAAATTTTAACTCAAAGATCTTTTTTTATAAAAAAAAAAAAAAAACGCAAAATTGACATCTGAATGAGTTTCTTTTGTTTCCGTTCTTCGTGCATCTCTCTGTAGCATCGAATTGAATTTATCTTAAGAAACGTTAAGATAAATTTGGCAATACCGGAGCAGCCATCTGAATGTCTTAGCTCGTGAAATAGTGGCTGTTCGAGTCATATATAAGTATTAAGTAGTAAGCACACTTACATTTCATATTTATTCTAAAAAATAAATTTAAATTAATAATTTTTTATTAACAATTACAATCCGGACTATAATGAAACATGGACTAATTGAAACTGGACTATATGAGGTATATATATATATATATATATATATATATATATACATACACAGTGGATTCTGCTTAATTGGGACAGCCACGTAATTGGGCCAAATCTCAAACAACGGAAATAAAACTAATAAACTAATACAATATTTAAACACTTAATTGGGACAGTAGCAGAAAAGGAATTTTCAATTTTTGATATATTTTAGGGATTTTTCGAAAGTATGGCAACACTACGTACACTAATACTTCTTGTGTGCTTTCTTAAAAATATTCTTTATATAAAAATTATAACAACATTTTATTATACTGGTAATTTTTCAAGTTAAACTTTTCTACAAGACAATACAGACTAACACAATGGAATGGGTTGTTTCTTCGTGTCCCATTATATACACATTGTCGATCACAATGGAGCAGGTCATTTCTTCGCATCCTATTATATACACATCGTCGACACACTGTCGCCGCACTAATATAAACATCCATTCTTTAGTAAAATTATAAGTAAATATCATTGTTGATATAAAATACATAACAATACTGTATTCAGCAACACTAGCATGATGAGAATCAGCTCTATCTATCGCAATGAGTCTGGCAAATGTGCGTCTACTTAAGAGTCTACCGTTACTGTACGTAGTGATATTCATTTACATTGTCGATTTTATTTAAAATTTTTAAATCTGCCAAGATGTCAAGAAAGGATTTTATACTTTCGAGTAAAATTGCTTGGCTGGATAAAATTAAAAGCCAGCCATTTAATACAAGCCATTGTAGACTTGCTGAAATAAACCAAAATCTACCATAGCACATCTCCTACAACAAGAAAAATCAATTGCATGAGAAGTGGGCATTACAGTAAGAAATTCCAGGAAGATCCAAAAGAAAGCATGATGGAAAGGATCCAGAAGTCAAAGAAGCATTAGATCAATGGTTTTTTATAGTTAGTGAGCGAGGCGTGAATATCAGCAGCCCAGCGTTGAAGTCGAAGTCAGAGGAGATAGGAAAAACTAATAATTAGGTACCTATTTTAATAAAGCATTAAAATAGGTACCTTTTGTCCATCCACGAAAGCTGAGCCTAGCTAAGATAGATGAGTCCAAATGCGAAAGGGAGAGTTGCAGTTGGTATGATGATAGGTTGGAATGGTTTCGGTTTCAATTTACTTTTCTTTGCATATTTCTGTTATTTGTCATCTTAGGGTTTCGCTTACCTTTTTCTATTTACTTCAGTTATCTTGTGTTTGAAATGTGCGAAGCTGTCATCCCTATTTTGTCACTGGACTCGTTCAGTTAGCGCAAGTGTACTTGTGTCGATGGTTGCGGCTAAGCTGGACAGACAGTAATTGTTAATTTTTTACCTATTATTTATTTACCTATGAATTAAATATTTTATTTTAGAATTTATTACTACTTTGTTTAATTGGACCAAAATGGCTTAGTCCCAATTAAGCAGAATCCACTATATATATATATATATATTTTATTCTAACTTACAGAAAATTTGATCTATTTTCTCAAATTATTTATTAGTAACAAAACTGAAAAATTATGGTTAAATTTAAAATAGAGAATGACAGGAATTTTATAATTTTTAAACAAAAAATAAGCTCACAATGCTTATTGTCAAATCAGATATATATTTGAAAATCTAGCACTAGCAACTTGGATATTTAAAATCAAATGGTAAGAAATAAGTAAATAGGTAATGAATATCATAAATTACTGTATTGTAGTAAGCAGTAGTACATTTAATATTTTTGAAATGATTTAATATCAATAGGTAAGAGTGACAATTTTCTGAAACTCAAAAACAATTAGAAATTTGTATATTAGATTAATAAACTGTCTTACAAATTTTTACTTGAAAAACAGTACTAATTAGGAGAAAAATTAATCTTCATGAAATGAAGAATACTATATCTAAAATATAAAATTCTGTTCAATTCAAAAATAAATATAAAAATTAAAAAATTATTTACTATCTTAAAGCAAAAAAAAAAAGAAAAACAAATTTATTATAGATATATGAGCCATTTATTTTGAAAGTGGCTTAAGTCCATTTTTCAAAAAAATCAAATTAACTTTTACAATAGTTACAATTCTATATGATCTTTTCATTTTTAAACAATTTACAGCCAGTGTGTTCAAATTCACTAACTGTAAGATTTTGTTAATAGAAAATTAGCTAATGAATGGAATGGTAAAAAATTTATTTTGAAAGTGGCTTAAGTCCATGTTTGAAAGTTAGAGTTTGCATATACACAAATATTTTTCTCATATAATAATCAATCAATTAATGAATTTTACTTGTAAATGTCATTAGACATCATTGTTACTCTGGTAAACTGCTGAAAGGGGTAAAAACCAGATATTTGGTTTGGCTGTTGGCTGTACGTTAATGTTGTTATAAATCTGCTTATATCACAACATGGCGACAATAATAGAAATCTTTAAAATTGCAATAAAATGAATGATTTTTGTACAATTTATTGATCTATACATTATTTTAGGATGAATGATTTTTGTACAATTTATTGATCAGTGTTATTTTAGGTTTATATGCCTATTTTAAGTATTATTTTGTGATTACTTTCTGATAATTTTCTTTTTGAAATATAAGGTTAGTAGAAGTGACACAGATAAACTGTGTGACTTATCTGCTTAGTTTATTGACTCGAAAATGTCCGCAGAGCCAAAATAAGTAATGTATTGCTATGTAATGTGATTTATTGCTATGAATTTCTTAAGATACAAATTTGCAGAATGTTTTTTAGTTCCTGAATTTTATAAGAATTTTCTTCAAGAATCAGGAATATAAGAATTGTATCGCTATGAATTTCTTAAGATACAAATTTGCAGAATGTTTTTTAGTTCCTGAGTTTATAAAACTCAGGAACTAAAAAATTTATTCTCCTTATATTCCCAATTCTCGAAGAAAATTCTTTATAAGAATTTTCTTCGAGAATTGGGAATATAAGAATATAATTTGACTGTAATTTTTATTGAAAGTGATTAAATGTTCTATTTTTAGTTTTATAACACAAAATTATATATTTTACCATTTATTTTAAAGCTATTATATTTCTTTTCATGGGACTTATGCTTTTTCAAAAATTAAAAAAATCATTTTGTTAATTTTGAAGGTGCTTAAGTCCATTTATGGCCACCAAAAATGTCGTAATTGGTTCTTGCTTTGTGAGATTCCGGCCATTAGCTAACCTTACGATGAATAACCACAATATTAACTTAACACTAACTATTTTTTAAATAATGTTTATTAAGTTAATTGCATTAGTAAATTACACATTTTTCTAAAGGCACATATATTATATTACCATGTTATCAGTAACCAATATTTTAAAACTGATTCAAAAGCAAACCCTTAAATATCTCTATTTAAAAACAAATGGACTTAAGAAACTTTCAAAATAAAGGACTCATATTTAATTACTAAAATTTCAATTTTAGTTTTTAATATATAGTATTGTTAAAGAAATATAATATAATAGCTAGAAAAAGGTCATTCAAATTTCATTTCAGAAAACTTTTCATAACTAAAATGTTACCCATAATTAAATTTAATTTTCTGCATATGTATTTCATATGTAATGTTTTATACTTATTATTATTGTATTTCTCAACTTCTCTATTTCAGTTCTATATTCAACTATTAAAAATATTTTTCATTACTATAATGTACATAATTCATCTTTGATATATGGTTTATTTATTCAAACAGATTATTCAGCTTTAAATGTTATATTGATAATAAAACTCTTCTAATATAACCACAATCATATGGTTATTTTTAATAATTAATTAATTATTATTTAATAGCCAAATGATCACTAGAAAATATTTTTGAAATTAAATGGAATTTAATGATTAAAGTTTTGTAATTTAGAATTGGTGCTACTTTGGCCCAAATTTAATTAATTATCAATTTTTACGTACTAGTTACTTGTTTCGACTGCAGATAACAGAAAAATAATTGTATTGTTTAAATTTTTACGTTATATTTAAAATATAACTAATATAAACAAACAATCAGTGATTTCGAAAAACCGTTAGATATTTCCCACCAGAATCTAGGACGCAGAGTTCCACATCGATTGTCAAGCGTGGTATAAGTCGCTTTGTTTCTCTGATAAGTTAAAATTTATAAATTAGTAAATAAAACTAATTTATCATATTTTATGTCACTGCTGGTTACAAACAAATCCAGAGAGCTTTTAATACTGTATATACAGTACTGATGAACTATCCTATTTAACTAATTCTAAGATCAAGTATCTTCAAGATAAAAATTTATTACTATTAAGTAACTTTAGTTTCAACATTATAAAGTTTTAAATCATATTATTTCTTTGGTGGTTATTCTTTTTGAATAATTGATTGTTTGCAATTAAATATCCGGAATCCATCCGCAAAACAAACTTCAATTGTAACTTTGAATAAAAACTTAGTGAAAACAATCAAAGAAAAGACTTCTAATTGTGCGACAACTAGAACCTTCCTTCTAATGTTATTTAACTATTATTAGTTGTTTTTCTTTATTATTGTAATTTTATCTTATCTTTAATTAACCGTTTATTGTTACTTTTGTTAAAATAAATAAATATATATATTATATTTATCTATCAATTTTATTTATCATATTTATCATTGTTCATTTAGCAACCACTTATACTGTACTATGTATCAATTCATTGTAATATTGTAACTTATTATTTTCTGTGTATTATTTTATTGAATAAACGGTGCTGGTTGCCTCTCTTTCCTTCTCTAGTGGCCTATCACTCTTCTGATAGGATCTTTTAACTTTTCTCGTACTCTCCTTTCATCTTCTATCTTCTTTTCTATTTCTAAGGCTAAATCATTGAGTACAGCCTTCTCTGTCTTTGCCTTCCAGTACTGATGAACTTCGGGTTGTAAGACACTTTACATGCTCTTGGCATTTTAACAACAAATACAATACCAAAAGGAATATTTGTTTAGACGTTTCTGATGGCGGATGGCGTCTTATCGGGGTTTGCCTATTCCATTAACCATTCCGTTCCGCCATATTTCTTGGCAGTCAGCGAGGGTGGCGGCTTAACAGGGGGCGTCTTATCGGGGTTTGACTGTATAAACGATAGAAATTTTATGCTTCATATAAATTGATGTTGCGAGTCAAGGAAAATGATAAATCAAACAAATTACGAATTATAAAACAATTTTAATCTCCGATTAAAATAAAATGATCTTTTATAAATGTGAAAAGATTTACCATAAAATTCATCGTAAATTAGCAATTAATCATTTAAATTCGTAAAAATATGGCGCATTTTCGGTAAAGATCATCGGTATAAATTATTGTACAGTTGAGTCTCTGTAGTCCGACACCCTGCGAACTGTCGTGCCGCCCAAGTGAAATTTTCATGTCACAATTTGTCGATATGCCAGAAAGAGAATCTGATGTAAACAAATTGTCAGTCGCTATTCGTTCGTTATTCAGACTTATAATCGAACTAATTTTTAAGTTCAGTACACTGGTTACTGTAAAATAGTGTTTTTATATCAGTGTTTATTATTTATCTTTACATGTCACAAATCGGAAAAAGTGATAAACGAAAACACAATACATTGATTGTGGTCGAAAAAGGCAGAAATAATTAAGAAAGTTGACTTAGGAGAAAAGTTGTGATTTGGCTTCGTTTTATGGTATTGGACGAATCACCATTTATGACATTAAAAGAATCGGGATAAAATTGAGGGTTTGTGAAAGATTTGAACAGCAAGAGCAGACAGGAAATCTTAATTTTTCGTTATGCATATGAAAACTTTGACAATATCCATCACCTCTTCCTCGATAGAGTGACGTAGTTTAATAGATTTGTTCCGATGAACGATATAGAGCAGGGGTTCCCAAAGTGCGGCCTTGCCCTAGAAATGCGGCCGGCGATGTCAGATCATCCGCGATCTTGAATTCAGAGAGATAATTTACATTTTTACAATAAATAAATAAATAAATTTTATCATATAATTAAAAATTGTTCAGTTAAAAAAATATATGTATAAGTGCTTCCAAATATGTTTTCATTATTTGAAAGCACTTATATATACGGAAAAACTTCCTCAATCATGAGTATTAATACATCCATATTTTGGAATTTACATAGAAAATGTCAAATTTGGTTTAAAATACTGGAAGCTATTGTACAACATTATATTTGTCATTTACTAACTTGCTTTAATGAAATAATACAGATCTATTTGAAATATTTGTAGAAAGTTACCATTATGCCATCAATGTTTTGGAATTTAAAAGGTAGCAATAATTCCCAGCATGATTCATATCTATTGATGGGAACTATTAGAAATATTCTAATTTAATGTTTACCCGAAAGATATAATTATTATTTACTTTTGATGAAGACCAAATTTTCCAAAGGAAAATTTTGTGAAAAACTGTAAATTGGATCTTAATTGCTTCATGCAGATATGGATATAAGATAATGCTAATAAGTGCTTTTCACAAATATTGCAAAATTGCATAAAAAAAACAACATAAAATAAGATTGTTGAAAATTCTTTATTAAAATTAATCAAAAGAAAGTTTGTTTACATTGCTTCTACATTTGTAAAATATTTTAATGAGCTATATAACTTTAAACTGTGATGCTGCATAAGTGTTTTTTATTATTATTATTGACTTGCAAATTTTAGATCTGAGAAAATTTTATACTGTACTAATTATTATTTGGCACATCAAATTTATAAAATAAAAACAATGCCAATTTTCTTTTGTAAATAGTAAGCAAATATGAAAAAAATTGCAATTTTATTTATATATGTACACAGACTGAGACATAATTTGCAACCAGTAAATATTCCAGAATAATCAAAACTTTTAGTATATTATTTTGTCACAACAATATCAATGATGCCTAATTTGATAAGAATTGGATCAATGATGACAACTAAAGTTTCAGAGGGCATTTGAAAATTTTTTTTAAACATATAAAGACAGGAAAAATTCCAATTATAAACGATTAAAAATTAGCAAATCTCAAAAACTGAGATCAAAATCACTGATAGTATTCTTATTAGATTTAGCAACATTGTTATGCTATAGCAACAAAATAATTATTCTAGAAATTTTAATTATTCTAAATGAGATTTTTGAGTGGTTATTGTCTTATGCATCCCTCTGTATATACATATCACAGAATAAATTAAAAGTCCTTTTGATAACAAATAACTTCTAAAATAATCCTAAATATATATTTTGCTAATTCAATAACAAAAAAAAAATAATTCAATCTAAATTTTCGATTATTAAATTTCAAACTTTGAATCATTGAAAACAGTTCGAAATCAAATTAATTATTGTAATCCATTCTATAAAAATAGTCATTTGTCAAATATAGGATGCTAAAACATAATTTGTTTCAAAACAATTGGAAGTTGATTCTTTTCATTCTATAAACATTCTTATTTTAAATAATATAAAATCAGTTTAATAATTAAATAGTAACATATTAAAGTTTAAATAATAAAAGCATGGATAAATAATGAAAAACATATAAACAAGTGCATAAAAAAAGGCTAAAATAATTCCTTCCTTTCATAATAAACAGATGGCTTAAAAGAACAGAAAATCAAGTAAGACAAATATCAAATGCTTATAAAATATTTCATTGATTAGTTGAAGCCTGCTTAACTGTTTAGGAGATATACCGACAAAAGTGACAACCAAATGAATCTATTAACTGAAAACTTATTAATAAAAACAAAAAGAAAATATGGAAAATGATTCTTTAAAAGAAATAATATTGATTGATATCATTGTTAACACAAGCACAGTCTTATTATAAAACAAATTTCCAATTAATACAATGACACATTTAAAATTACTTTTTTATTTATTAAATTATCTATTAAATTTGCAAGAAAAATGTGTATCACTTTTTAGTCAATAACTGCAATAACAGTATTTGAATGAATAGCATGCAGTGTATATCAACTAATAAAACAAAATATATGAAAATATTTAATAAAGCTGTTCATACTGACTTGGATATTATATTAAACCATGTGCTGACTGAGAAACCTGTTAAAATTGGATAATGCTCAAAATTTTTGCAATTACATATTCTTATTTTGATATAAGAAATTATTTTTATGTTAAGATAAATCAGGAAGTTATTTGAGGTCAAAAGTCCCTTTAACTCACTCTGTAAATATGTAATTTACATATCACTGATGTTAAGATCTTGCAAGAGATCCCATTGGATCCCAAGCAGGAAGTACAATTGGTTTTTGTTTGAATACAGCCATAATTTCTTCTGAAACACGCTTTTTATCCACAACAATTTCAAAAACAAATTCTTTCAACCAGTCAGTTGACATCACTAGGTATCCTAGAAAAGAATTAAATATGACTCATTTTATTATATTCAATATTTTTATATAAATAACTTTTGCATCATAAAAATCAGAACTGATGTATTAAGTTCAATTGTTAAAATTATATAAATAATATGCTTATAATAAATATTTATTAAAAACAAAAACTATTCCATATTTTAAAATATTAATTATATAGGGTGTCCCAAAAGTCATTATATATATGTAAAATGAACAACTTGAGCAAAATATACTTTATTTACAAAACATTTTCTAAATGATTAGTGATTGTGTTCAAGATTCCTGTCTTGAGATATCTATTTACAAGAAAATTTCATTCCTGATTCTTGAGAAAAATTCTTATAAATTTCGGGAATTAAAAAATTTTGCGAATTTGTATTCTAAAAATTTTATATATTAATTATTTTGGCCCTGCGATGGCTTCAAGTCAAACTAAGCAGATAAGTCATGGTTTATCAATGTAACTTCTACACTAACTTTATATTTCAAAAAGAAAATTATCTGAAACTAATCACAGAATAATCCTTAAACAAGCATATAAACCTAAAATAACAGATACATCAATAAATTGTAAAAAATCATTCATTTTATTGCAATTTTAAAGATTTTTATTAAATTATAAAATTCCAGTATGCTGCTTTTTGCTAATATGAAATTTTTAATAGCTCTATAAGCAAGAGTATTAATATACCTTTATAAATTACACTCAAATTTTATATTATTCACTTTTATTTGGTTAATCTGTTCACAATCACTAAACATGATTGCTATACCTTTGTAAACACATACAAAGTCATCTATGACAGTCGCAAATATCATATTTATTAATAATTATAAGTATTATACATAGATTAATATTTTACTATTTATGGAGATTTTTGGGACATGATAGAATAATTTCTCAATTAACATAAAAGTTACAATTTTCATTTTGCATTGATTTAATACATAATTATCTTTTTATTTCAAAAAATTTATTGAATTAATCATAGTTTTTAAATTAAGAGAAGAATTTCTCATTATTAAATTAGAAGAATTAAATGGTTTTAGGAAGCAAACCTGTTTCTTTAGAAAGAAACAAAAGTAGTAGATTTTAAAAATTTAGAAAGTAGATTTAGAAATTAGAAAGTAAATTTAGATAGTAGTAGATTTTTTTTTTATTTCAGTTGATTCTGCTTCCAAAGAATCAACTGAAATATTATCTCACAAATGAGATTATATTTCAAATCATTTTTTATTTTATGTAAATTTATCATAGACTAACATTTATGTAGAACTTTGCATATGTTTTGTGAAATTTTATAGAACTTTTTTTTGATATATTATATACAGGAATACATTGTACAGCATGATTAATTGTTTCAAAAAGCATCCATGCTATGAAAAAATTGCATCATTCAAGGTTTATTTATAATACATTTCAATTTAATTTGTTTATTACAAAAGTTTAGAATAATAAAAAATATTTGAAAATGAAAAAATATATTTATTTTTATTAATTAAATAACAAAGTAACTTATTTTAAACTGATATAAAAGTTGTAGAAAACATTAGAACTCATTCATTGAATTCTCACTTGTTGTTTTAGCAACTGAAGCGCCATTCTCGTGACATTTTATAATTTCAAGTTTCTTCTCTAATGTCAATCATTTGCATTTTTTTTTTTTACTCCAAAGTATCTTCTTTGTTTTGTCTCTAATACTAACAAAACTAATAAAATGCCACGGAGAAAGAATTTGTCTATGTGAGAGCCAATCAATAAACTACTGCATAAACGTGGTTCTCGACTGTCACCTATGGCGCTTGGGGGATCACAGATCAGTCAGTATTGCCAATGTTGATATATGTAATAATCAACCTCAGTAATAATAAAAACTGTGTTAGACCAAAACCCACATTTTTCAAAACTGCACTATGCAAGATATTCCTGTATTGTTTACAAAAATGCATTAGAATAAGCTGAAATAATTATTAATTTTCCATTAGATTTATAATTATTAAAATTTATGGTATATTCTTTTAGCCATATCACAATGAAAATGCATTAAGATTATTACAAATAAAACAATAGACTGTTTATTACGATATGCAAAAGGATTGAACTAAATGTAAATCTTTTTTTTTTAAAGTATATCTAGATGATAGTTTTCTTCATATGATATAAGCAAACTTACAAAAATTTACATTAGAAAGATAAAGATATATATATACAGTAGAATCTCAATATCTCTAATCTCGTGGAAACAAAAAAAATTTGATATAAATAGCTTTCGATATATCAAGTTTCAATTTCAAATAAAGATTTTTATGTCAATAATATATACCGTAATTTTTAATACTGTATAAGACATCTTTTTTCCATGAAAATTAGCATATAAATACTCCCACATCTTTAAATCAAAGATTGAAAATATCACTGAATAAACACCATCATATTGACAAAAACCTATCATCAATTAGAAGTGAAACTTAGAAAACGAAACCACTATATGGCATGTTATATTCTGAGCAGGTTCCTGTTCCAGTTACTGGTAGCACATTTACGTTCTTTTGTTAAATTTAAATCATTTGTTTAGACTCCGAAAGCAAGGGAAAATTCATATTTTTAATTTCTCTAGCACAAATTATAAATTAATTCAAGATAGTGAGGGTTTTGAAGAAAATATTTTGAGATAACTATTGAAATTACATTTGGCTTTAATGCCAAAAGTGCATGGTAAAAATTTTTTTTACGTATCAAGGTTTCGAGATAAAGAGGTTTGAGATAACAAGAGTACATTATATATATATTACTAATTACTTTAAATCATTTGTTTAGACTCCGAAAGCAAGGGAAAATTCATATTTTTAATTTCTCTAGCACAAATTATAAATTAATTCAAGATAGTGAGGGTTTTGAAGAAAATATTTTGAGATAACTATTGAAATTACATTTGGCTTTAATGCCAAAAGTGCATGGTAAAAATTTTTTTTACGTATCAAGGTTTCGAGATAAAGAGGTTTGAGATAACAAGAGTACATTATATATATATTACTAATTACAGGCCTTGATTAGTGCGAGTTCGAATAATGCGATTTCGATTAGTGCAACTTATAAAAATGATACCGTTTTTCAGTTAGTGCGAGCAAATATTCGATTAATGAGAGTTGTAAACATAGACCAGTCTTACTAACAAAGCTCTGTCTCCTTTTATGATGTCAATTAATAAATTACCATTAATTTTCTGTTAGTAAAACCGGACGAGGAGCAGTCCAAGAACAGTCAATTGGCTTTGAAGGGATGAAACATCAGAAAGATGGGTTTTTTGTAAACTGTTTCACATTACTGTACTATTATTTAGCTTTGCTATCATATACACACAGTATAGTACAAATTTTCTCTTTTAAAAGTATCGAAATAGATAAAAGGAAGAACACTTTTGATGATATAACAGGGAACAAAAAAAGAAGAGGTTAGGATTATGCTACAGCAAAAAATGGATGTGATTGAGAGACATAGAAGTGACATTCACTCAATTCTCGACCCAGAATTGGCGGCCAGGCGGCACTCAACTAGAGCAAAAAATGGATGTGATTGAGCAACATAAAAGCGGCACTCAACTTCCTCACTCAATTCTCGACCCAGAATTGGCGGCCAGGCGGCGGTCAACTTCTGCGCTTAATTGCAAATCGGACTAACCACTCACTTCTCGACCCAGAATTAGCGGCCAGGTGGTGCTCAACTTTTGCAAATTCTCGACCCAGAATTGGCGGCCAGGTGGAGCTGAACTTCTGCTTTTATTCGCTATTTTAGTTTTGATTTGGCGGTTGGTTTGATGATGATATGAAATTCGCTATTTTGGTTTTGATTTGGCAGTTGGTTTGATGATGGTATGAGGAATACATACCATCATCATACATACCATCATACATTACCAATTCCTGGTAAGTTATTAATTTAGATGATGAACAACGATGTAAAATATGAAAGTAAATATTTCTTAACCTTTTGCACTCCTCGATTAAAAAAAAATTCCGTTTTACGCTCGAAAGGGTTATGAAATATTATACTTAATATTCAATATTTTGCCGTAACTTTTTTACTTTTTAATTTTTTTGCACAAAAAAATTTGTTGTCCATATACTCTGTCCTGATATCGTTTTTAATTTTAGTTATAGGATCAAAAGAAAAAAAATACAAAATAATTAGGCCTAATTAGCATATGTAAACAAAACATAATTTTTTCAAATTATTCATAATTTCTGCATCGGATAAAAAAAATGTTGATATATTTACATTCCTGGTGATATTCCACATCTAATAATACCAAATACTTCATAATTCTAAAAAATTTTTCCGTTAAACGAAGACAATTTATGATTGAAATTCGATACCATAGACTGTAATTTGATCCGTCATATAAACAAACAATCGTATTAATTTTACAATTATTATCCCTCTTGCAGATGAAATACGGTATTCTACTATACAAATGTTTAAAATAATTGTTTATTAGCCATTTTTTTTCATTTTTTTCTTAAAATAATGTGTGATAAATTCTTTTTATTTTATAAGAAGTATTAGTATGTATGAGAATGTCGACTCTGTTGAAAAATTTTTTATTTTAATAAATATTGCTGTAATTTGTATGCGTAGCTATCATCCTGCCATCTGTATGCCAGATTTAGCACTGATTTTTGATAAATTATCGTTTTTATACGTTTTTTACTCAAGATTAGTCTCAGAGCCTTTTAAAAATGGCGGATGGTGAATTATTTCTCTGTATTTCGTCATTCTAAGTCATTAATTTTTCAAAAAATAGTTAAAATATAATAATAACAGCATTTTCAAACAAAGGGGACGATTTATGACGGCTCTCCCTTCCTGAGATAATAAGAACAGCCAATATGACCTGAGGTCAACAATTGACCTTGGATGGACGTTGTTTGACAGTAATTATGCACCCCTGGTGTACTAGTTACTTGTTTCGACTGCAGATAACACAAAAATAATTGTATTGTTTAAATTTTTGTGTTACATTTAAAATATAACTAATATAAACAAACAATCAGCTGATTTCGAAAAACCGTTAGATATTTCCCGCCAGAATCTAGGACGCCGACTTCCGCGTCGATCGTCAAGTGTGGTATAGGTCGCTTTGTTTCGCTGATAAGTTAAAATTTATAAATTTTTAAATAAAACTAATTTATCGAATTTTATGTGTGAAAAAGCGCTAAAATCGTATTATTTATAAGGGGCCAAACTTTCCCAAATTTTAATTTACTGGATAAAGATATCTGTAAAAAAAAAGTAAGGATAAAATCTGAAGGATATGTGGAACATGATAGAGCAAGTCGGACAAATTCGGACAATCAATTCTTGAATTTTTGGGGGTCGAAAGATCACAATTATATTAATTAATTCGGATTGGGTTCGAATTAAAGGGTTAATTAAAAATTTATTAAAATATCGACGGAAAATCAAATTTTTGAATAATACGATAGAAATATGGAAAATATGATAGAATTTGAGATTTTAACCATTTTTTCTCGATTTACGCAAAAATTACGAAGTTTTTGGGTCTTAAACTTGTCTAGCATAGCTAGGCATTGGAGCGCAAGACGGAGCAGGCATGCCTAGCATAGCTAGGCATTGGTGCACAAAAGGTTAAACAGTTAGTGTTAAGTTAGTATTGTGGTTATTCATCGTGAGGTTAGCTAATGGCTGGAATCTCACAAAGCAAGAACCAATTACCATATTTTACATATAGTTAATACTTCAAATAGTGTGAATTCAAAGAGTGCGAGAAATTCGTGTAACCAATTATTCGCACTAATTGAGGCCTACCTGTAATTTTATTTCCATTAGATAAAATTATCTTATTTTTTAATATATTTTGTAAAACTTATTTGAATAAATACAATTATCAGTTTAAATAATAAACTAATTTTATGTTTTCTATAAAATTGCCAAGGATAACATTTAAAAAAAAAAAATCCCCTTTTCAATAATTTTTTTTAAATTATCAATTCAAAGAATATTTCAAATCAAAGAAATATTCTTTGAATTTATTCCATTATTTGCTATCTCATGAAAAAAATTAATCCAATCAAGCCAACAGATGACATGAAATTATTTCATAAAATATTATTAAAATTTCATCTGTTATAGTTATTTATAATTTCATTATTTTATACACAACTTAAATTTCCATTGGTGTCAGAATATCTTACCTTTATCTCCTTTATCCTCACCCCAAGAATTCTCTATTCTCCACTTGACAGGCTTTCCTTCACTCTGAAATTATCAATATTTAAATATTTAAAGGAAAATTAACTAAATTATTAAAATTATATAAGAAATGTATACATATGTGATACATGTATATTTACATATCCAAGATGCATTTTTCAAACTCTGAAATAATTTTTTTAATGTACAATCTAGCAAGATTATTCAATACCTGATATTTTTTTTTATACCTAATCCTAATTTATAGATACCAATATTGGAAAATTCTTTAAAGTATTCCAGATTTTTCTAATAGTGATAATCCTATAATTTATCACTATTATATTATTGTATAGTAAAATCTTTATAATTTAATATGAATGAAATTCTATTGAATTATTAGAAATCTCAGCTTTATAGAATATAGCCTCAGAGAGAGAATATGAAATGCATTATTTTATCAGTATTAAATATTGTGCACACAGTATTTAATGTACCTACAATATAAAAAAAATCAAAAAATTCCCTTTTATATAATGTGAAAAAATTTTTAATGCTTGTTTGCTTTTGAAATGGCAATGGCTTTATAGCAGCAAAATCTTGCCATCACTTCAGAAGCAGAACATTCAATTAATTGCCTCCTATTATTATTCTATGTAGCTCTAATAAATGACAGTAAATATCTAAAAAATATGTTGCAAGTAACAACTTATATACCAGATGAATTTGATTTATAACAGAACTTTCAGCTTATTAACAGAACTTCACAACATCTCATTTGTGAAATGTTGTGAAGATACAATATACAGGATTCAAACTACCAAGATAAATGATTGTAATTGCCATCTAAATGATGGTAGTTACAGCAAACTGAATACAGATTATAGCTCTTGAAAGCTTTAGTTCGAAAATTTTAAGAATTAAATATTATAATCTGGTTTTATATTTTCTATAAAGTCACTTCTAGCAATGAGCTATTATAAAGACTGGTTATGGTAATTGCTTCTATCCAGCTCTTTGAAGATATCAAAAAGTATGTAGAATCTCAATTAGCCCATAGCTCCAAATAACCATCATCAATCACTGAAGATAATGTCATATTCTTTATATCAGTCAGAAAAAACTTTTTAAAGAATGATTATTATGAGATTAAACTATTTTAAAGAATATTTTTTCTAAATAGTTTAATCTTACAAATATTTTAAATATTCTTTTACAGTTTATAATTTATTTATGAAAAGTTAAATTACTTACATTTAAGGACATTCCAGTAATAATCATTGCATGAGTCATCTGAGATTCCCCATAAATTAATCTTTCTGCTTTACCTAGTTTTTCATTAACATCAACCCCAAAAACTAACTTAAAATTATGTCTGAAAAGCAAAAAAAAGTTTATTTCTTACAATTATTATTTTTATAAAAATATCATCATAAATTTATTATTTTTATTTAGAACAATTTTATTATTCTAAGTAAAAATAAGTTAAGTACTTTTAGACATTTACTTTCTTCACAATTACATAAATTTGATCCACTTAGAGTTGTTTTTGTTTGCATTTTTTTTGAAATTACATTGTAAAAAAATTAAAACATTTCACTTTGAGTTGTAAAATTCCATATTATATTGTTCCAGGAATAATTTTTTTCTTTAGTAACACAGCAGTTTGCATTAAGTGATTTGATTACTGCACCCAATATATTTATACATATATGTATTTCTGGAACCACAATTTATAAATTCAAACAAAATCCATTTATCTTGATTCTTTAGGAAATTGATAAAGTCACATTCCTGATATTTACTTACTGCTGTTAATGCAAACAAATACAACACAATATGACATAATGAAAATTTTACAAATAAACAGTTACATTAAAATTAAAATATTTTAATCTAAAGATACTGTTATTACTTAATTTATTGAATATTCAAAGCTAATTTACTTCACTCAGCTTTAAATCATAAATATGACAGCTATTAGAAGATATATATGCAATATTACACTTTTTATTCTTTATACCATACAGAAAACTCTTCTTCCTATAGTAGCAGTACATTGCCCTGTTCAATTTCTGCTCCAAGCATGAAATAATATACTGTACATACTTAGATACCTCTCACAATTTTTTGTTTGTTGAAAATAGTAGTGCCTATTCTCTATTTTCCATATTTTAATGGTTTCTTAGAATGAAATTATTTTGATTTGTATTATTTCAGCCAGCCTCTGAAGAATGCATCTCCCTTGCAAAATGGAGTTTGAATGTATTCAAATGGAATATATTTGATTTTGAAAAATAAAATCTAAAAGTATGATGTGGCATAACTTAAAATAAGAATAAAATAAGATAATTATATAAAATTATCAGTGTGTGTCTGGCATAATTTGAAAAACATACTATATACTTTCATTTGAAAAAGATTTATTTGGAGGAATATTGAAATTCGTAATGCTGTGATATTGTATTTTGTATATTAAGTATATTATAAATATACTTGCCAAAATTTATTTTATTGATCTTCATTATATTGGTATTAGGAAAAATTAATTTTAATTGGAAAATTATTTTATACATTAATTTCATTTGTAATTTCAATTCTCATGTTTATTGAAATGTTATATCATTAGATGAATTAATAACAACTGATAGAAATTATTTTTCTTTCTGAATTTATTAAAGTATAAAATCAGGAGATAATTTATCAATATTATGTCATGATGATATCATCAGCATGCTTACATGGCATCATCTATTTATTATGTCATGATAATGACATAGGATTTTGACAATATTCTGAATTCAAACAAAATCATTTTGCCATATAATTTATTAATTATAGCATTTAGAATCCATTGGCTTTTTGTGTCCAATTTTAATATATATTTAATCAAAGTATTAGGCCACAATGACATCATTATGGTGATGTGATGTCATTGTGAAAAAGTGTTACATCACCATATCATCATGAATCAAAACCAGCTTATGACATTCACCCATTGTTACCTCATGATAATGTTACACCACAGTGATGATGTCAATGCAGTTTAATATAATTAGATTTTATAAAAAACACAAAAACATAGTGCCATCTATTAACTAAACTGCTAAATTCTATAGAATTTTTGGAATATTCATATTATTTTAAATAATAATTGTTCTAAAAATTCACTAAATAGATCAGTTATTTAAGTTGGACAATTGCAGAGAATCAAGTAACAGAGAAACAGTAGAAGTACAAATGCCAAGTTTGGCAGTTGTAGCTTCTACTATTTAGGAGATTACTCAACACAAATATACAAATCAACAATCAAAAATATATATAAACATAGAAACATAGTTAAAAATATAAACATAGTTTTTATGCTTATATTTTGTATATAATTTATTTACAACTAGAAAAATTATATGCAATTGCTGTATTTCATTTTGCTAATTGTAAATAATCAAACTGAAGTCTTTTGAAAATTGTAAATTTTTCAATATACTTTATTTTTAAAAGGATTTTTTCAATTTTAGAAATGAAGAAATCAGGGGGTCTATGCTGTTCTTAATAAAAATTCTCTCTTTAGACAAACTATTTTTAAGTCAGTGAACAAATGTCGCTTCTGATTGGTTTTTCCACTAGAGAGAGAATTTCCTTGTTCTAAGTCAATGTTGCAGTACTTTTAAAGAGATTATTTGGTCAGAGACAACTTTTCTCTCTTAAAATTCTCTCTCTACAGAGTGATAGCTTTACTTATCTCTCAGATATCAATATTTACATACTTTGAAAAAGAAATAATATGTAATTTCATTTGGAATAGAATATTTAAAGGCCATTAAACTATTTGGAGTGTTTTGGATGATCTATTTTTATTTTTAAATTTAATTATTAATTAAAAGAAATAACAATGTGTCATTGTAAGTAATTACTATCAAATTTACACATACTGGATAAAAGACACTTTTTTTCAGTTGAAATACATCGGCATTGTAGTTTTTCTCAGATAGAGCAATTCAACAAAATATTGAGGATAAGAGGATAATAGTCAATTGTCTATCAATCAGAATTATAACATGTTTTGTTTAAGTAAGCTATCATTCATTGTTTAGGACTTCACTGCATATTCCCATTTTCTAAACCCCTTTAAACAGTAAATGAAAATTCAAACAGAATTCTAAACATTAAATGTATAATTTATTTATTTATCATCTTATTTTTCCAATTTAATATCAATATTTAAAATTTGTTAATAATTATGTTATTGATAATTTAAAATATTTTATGTTTAAGTAAAATTTTACTTTGACTGTTGCCATTTGTCAATGTAAATTAATGTTGTGTTCACAATGAATACAAAAGCTTTGATATGCTGAAATATCCGTGTTTTTGTTAATATTCGTAATTATAACAACTAATAAACTAATAAATAGAATAATAACTAACAAACTAATAAATAGAATCAACTAAAGATATAAAAAGTCTTTGATATGCTGAAATATCCGTGTTTTTGTTAATATTCGTAATTATAACAACTAATAAATAGAATAATAACTAACAAACTAATAAATAGAATCAATTAAAGATATAAAAAGAACACAAACAATCTAAACTTTACCCTATTGAATGAATGACAGCATTCAAAGTAAAATCTTATCACAGTGGCATTATTTTTGACTACAAACACTGATTTTATTTGCTTTAAATACAAATATTTGCTACTTTTGTCTTTTGTTTTTGGTGAATGTCTCTTTTAATTTAATAAAACATCATATTAATATCAAATCTTTGTTGTGCATTTACTGACAATCAGTCATTCCACATTTCTCTCAATGACTGTTTTGATACATTTGCTAACATATTCTCCAAAATAGAGTAGCTTCTTGTGGAGATTGGCAATTTGGATGTAATTAAGAAATAAATAAATCGTGATTAGGTCAAATAAGAAAGAGAAAGAAAGAAAGGAGAGAGACATCTTGAGAAATAGGCAAGGTGCTCTCTCAAAACAAACATGTAAGAAATACAACGACATTATGAGTTGTATTTCGATCGGTCAGTAGACTTTCGCCTCAGTCGTAATAAATCACTGAAAATGTTTACATCAGGTGTCTGCCAAATAGTCGCGGATCGGACACCTGACTCAGTGAATGTTCCAGAAATAAACATCTAAATTCTCTCCATGGGAAAAAGGTCGAAAAGGTCACAACTATATAAGAGCCGTTGCCACCTTCGACAGGAGCCGCTGGTTCCAGGTATCCTCTGGTCGTTCCCGTCTCGATCTCCGAGATTCTCCTCTCGTTCATCGCTTGCTGATCTTCTCTGGAGTATTCTACAAGCCATTCCCCACTTGGGTCCGGAGTTAACAACTCTTCTTGCAGACAGTTCATCTGTTAGAACTTCATCTCCCTCTGAAGCAGCAACATAGAACACGGCAGCTGACAGTTAGTTGTTCGTTGTTCAACAGTCAACCATTCAACTTAACAGAAAACTTCATTAGTGTCTGCCCTTGATTCCCATTTAAAGGACTAAAGACTGTATAATAGGGACTAAAGATTATTGTTCAAAACATTGTTCAGCATTTGTCCTTGACTGTTGAAATTGTGGATCTCTTGGACGATACAGTGTGCATTGTATTCCAGGTATCTCCTTCTCTCAATATGATGATCATCTGTCACAGCAGTTTGTGAGAGAGATCTCTCTTTTAATAAAGGAAGTTGTTCATCTAAGAATGTAGTCTTTGTGTTGATTTGCCGATCAGCACAATTATTACCCGTCCTTATCCGCATCTCCACTTTATACCGCTCGCGTTTGTCGGCATCGTACCGACTGGTGTCAGATCTTGACTTTTATTGCATTTAGGCCTAACACCTGTCAATACCATCCTCGGTCCCACATTATTTCTCTAATTCACTTATCAAAGCTTACATTTGTTGTGTAGTGTAGTTAGATAAATAATCATGTTTGTTTACCACCATTTTCTTTGAATACTGAGTTTGTGCAGTTCTGGTGAAATGCAATGTAACGAGTAATTTCTTTGGTTGGAATGAGATTAACGTTGTGTATATGCATATTCTAAGCATCATAGGAAAATGATGATGTTTCTTAAGAGAGAATGACTGGAGCATCGCTTAAAACTTAATAATTTCTCTACTGTCTCTGTAGAAAGATTATCTTTATACAGAGACAGTAGAAAGATTATCTTTCTACAGAGACGATTTTTCATTTCTGTGGATAGACTGAGACCAGCATAGACCCCCAGGTCAAAAGTAAACAACACATAACAGTTTAAATCATTATACATCCTTCTCATGGTTAGACCACATTTGCCTGAATCCCATTTGCTCAAATCCTATTTGCCTGAACCTGCTTGCTTGAATTTCTATCTCCTGAGATCTATTTGCCCAAATGTTGAATTGTTTGATTCCTATTTGCCTGACTCCTGCTCAACTGATTTTAAATTTGTTATATCCTTTTCTCAAATTTTGTTAACCATAATGTTATCCTACAGTCATGTTTTGACTTTAATTTCTGTATTGTGTCTGTTGTATAGGAGGTTCATGCTAGTTTTCTGTATTGATAAAGGATTATGCAATTAAAAAAGTTTGGTGACTGCTGGCCTAAATTACTGGATTCTTTTTTTCCAGAAATAAACTATAATATATCAATTATTGTTTTAAATTAAAATGATATAAATTTAATATTATCAGTCTTATTACAAAATAATAAAAGATTTTCAACTGACTAATATTATTAGAGAAAGCATTTCAACATTATTAAATGATATATTTAATATTGTTTATAATGAAATTAATTTTTCTTTTTAAACAAATCTTCACTTGTGATAAAGTATGAATTTAGATCATATTACTATATTATCACACAAGTTCAATTATTGTTTGTACATAGATTTATAACAAGATTCTAATTACAATTCTTGATGACCAAGGAACAGCTAGACCCACCTAATCTAATTATGTCAACATAAAACTAATATATATTTTTATGTATTTCAATTGCAATTAATTGAAGAATAAATTATCAATTTCAAATAGTCAATTAAACTTCTTCAATAGTTAACTTAATTGAATTTTTATTCTTTGGCACTCTTATGTTCTCTCTAGTATTTGTGAAAAATTTGACTGAGAGTAAATACAGTAGTGTAAAACAGAGATGTTTAAATGCTCATTGACCTAAATGATCAGGCATGTTTAGCTTTTCCTTGGTCATCAAGAATTGTAATTAGAAACTTCTTATAAATCTATGTACAAACCAATAGTTGAACTTTTACGATAATACAGTAATATGATCTAAATTTGTACTTTATCACAAGTGAAGATTTGTTTATAAGGAAAAATTAATTTCCTTATAAACGATATTAAATATATCATTTAATAATGTTAAAATGCTTTCTCTAATAATATCAGTTGGTTGAAAATCTATTATTATTTTGTAATAGGACTGATAATATTAAATTTATATCATTTTAATTTAAAACAATAATCAATATGCTATAGTTTATTTTTGGAAGAAAAAAATCCAATAATTATCTAAACCAGCAGTCACCAAATTTTTTTTTTAATCATGCAACCCTTTATCAATATAGAAAACTAGCATGAACCTCCCATACAACAGACACAATACGGAAATTAAAGTCAAAATATGACTGTAGGAAAATAACATTATGGCTAATAAAACTTGGAAAAATGATATCGTGACAAATCTAAAATCAGTTGAGCTGGATTCAGGCAAATAGAAATCAAAAAATTAATATTCAAACAATTGGGAATCAGACAAATGGGATTCAAGCAAAAGTGAGTATCAAGCAAATTGCATATTGCATTCAGGCAGCTAGGAATTCGAGCAAGCAGGTTCAGGCAAATGAGATTTGGGCAATTGGGACTCAGACAAATAGGATTTGAGCAACTGGGAATCAGATAAATCAATTGGACATCAGTCAAGGGACATTCGGGCAAGCATGGATATGCCCTTCTCATAGTTGTTAAAATTTATATATATTGCATAGATAATTCATTTTCATAGTCAAATATGTCAATTTTTCACATGCCTGTTGAAGGAATTTCATTGCTATGCTGTTCTTTTGTAGTTGGGTTGGTGTGATCTTTTCAATAAACAAGATTGTGAACTTTGAAGCATTGTGTGTTGATGAAAAGAACTTGATCATCGGATACAAGAACATATTTTGCAACACAAATATGAGTGTATCTTCGCATAGTGACTCATCTGGATTTCAAACCGCAGATGAATCCAATTACGAAATTATGTCCAAACATGATTCTCTAATTCTTCATATTTATCGAACATACATTGTTTCCAACGAACTGAGATCAGAAAACGTTAAAGATGTTGTTCCGATGTATGATTTTGTTGACAAATTTAGGAAAATAAACATCAAAGATGATTTGGAATATTATCTGCGAATTAATTTATGCGTGGAAAATGTATTACATGTTCTCAATACACGTGCCATTTTAATTCATTTTTAAAATTTTTGTTTTGGAATAAAATCAAAGAAAAATTATCTTCATAAATTAATAAATTATGAATTCAAGTTAAATCTTTTTCTAATGAGCACTGAATCTTATATATTAATAATATGTTTTGCTTCAATTTTCTCTGTGAAATAGATTTGACAGAATTTCATTGGATATATGTTCACAAACTCAAATGTGTGAAAGTTCAATATTTCTCAATATGAAATGCGTGAATGTTCAATATTTTTCAATGTTTGCAAATCAAAATTTTCTTGTTTATTATTGTGATTAGACTATATCACTTTTAATTGAATAGATATGAAAGTTAGAGATGATGCAAAGAACAAAACTGAATGATACTCTAGCACATATCTTCTCTGACACACATTTATGTAGTTGGAAATTGAAACTTTGATTATTATTCATCAGTATCTGATTTATTATTATATTATTACAGTAGTAGGCAAACTTTTGCTGAAAAGAGACCATATCACATCAATGAAATATAGCCTAGGGCTGAACTTAAAAATTATACATTTATTTCTTTAATAATTAAAAAAAAATACATGTAAATCTATTACTTATTTAATAAATTAGTAATCAATAACTTTCTTGAAATTCTTTACATTCTTTAGTCATCTTTTCAAAGTCTGGATTAAATTTTGTAGTATTTATTTTTAATACTACTCCCAAATAGTCATCAAAGATCCACATACATAAGAAATGTTTGATTATGTTTATAATAGATAATGATTTTTGTATTCATTTTAATTATCAGTAAAATTTTGGGCATTATGGTTATTACTTATGAAGGCTATATGTGGCACACGGATTGCCCACTACTGTATTACCACTATAATGTAACCTTGATTGTTATCATAATGTCTCTAAATAATCAAATGTGTTAGTATTTCAACTTTAAATATTAAGTATAGTATTTCTTTGTGAAAGAAAGAAGTTTTATAGTGTATATTAAATTGTTAAATAACTTATAAACTGGTAAATAAGTAAATGCTTTTGCACATAAGCTTGGCATAACTATTGTGCATTCTAATATATTGACTGCTCAAATTTTAACTAATTATAATATAAATAAATTTTCATTTTTAATTTATTAATTTATATTATAAAATTGTATTCTATTAATACAACATTCAAAACATTATATCATTTCCAACAAAAAAATATTAGGAAAAAAGTGATATTTTTAGTGTGCTAGAACCAAATTATTTTTGATAATTCTTAAATCAAATATTTTTTTAATTTAGTACTTACAATGATTTCTAAAAACAAAACTACTGAAAGTATAGAGGATTTACTGTACTTCAGGTGATTTAGAATGAAACTGGACATGAGACAGAATGCATTGATAACAAATATAAACATTATATATTGAATAATGCTTATTTTATTTTAATATGTGATCTAACAACAGGTAAAACTATGAATTGAAAGAATGGAAAAGTAGATAGACATAGAAAACAGACACACAATTAATTAAAATTTAAAAGATATAATACAGTAAAACCTCATTTAATGCGGGGGATATGTTACAAAGAATTTCTCTAATACTGCATTTATCCTATACTTTCGGTTATTATATTAACCATCTTCAACTGTTGAAGATGGTTAATATAATAACCAAAAGTACTACGAATAAAAGTTTTTGTACACAACCAACTGTGTAATGTGCTTTAATCAGTAATTTTAAGCGTTCCAAAGAAACCAAGTGCTAAATGAAACAGCATTAAATGAGGTCATCTTAACACAAAAATAATGGGATAGGTGAAACAGAACAGTGAATAAAAAAAATGTGTGTACCATTTTTATTTTATTATATTTTATAACATGTATTACTACTATTGTATTACATTAATTATAGACATTTTTTAATTACTAATATCAATTTGAATTTAAAAATATTCATGAAAATCAAAAATATTCGAATAAATAATTTATGTTTGTGATGAAGAAGGTTCTTCCTCATTTGACACTTTTTGTTTTTTCATTAAGAAATCATTTAACATCATTTGCCTTTTCCTCTTTCATTCAGCAAGCAATTGCTGATGGCAAGACATTGCTTCCATAACACTGTCAATAACTAGACATTGTAACCCATGACACTTCATCTTGCCTTTGAACTTCTATTAATTTGGATCATTTTGTATAAACTGATCCATAATTTCCGTAATAGTTTGGATCATTTTGTATAACTCGTCTTGCCTTTGAACTTCTATCAAAATTTGGATCATTTTGTATAAAATTATTCATAATTTCTGTAATAGTGGCTAAACTGTAAAATAGTTTAGCCACTATTACACTATTAGTTTAATTTTGTAACTGTAAAATAGTGGATAAACTTGTTTTGACAAAAATATCAATGAAAGAAAAGCATTCTAACTTCAAGGAACTATAGTTTGAAGTGGCAGCATTCAGATTAAAATTAAAATGGAATAATTGTTATTTTTATTATTGTAAAATAACATTGACGACTGATCATAAATATGAACTGTGACCGCAGCAGATTTTCATATGTACTTCATTACACTGAAATCCAACACACTGTGAGAAGCCATAGGAGTATCAAACCAACAAATTCATGAGATTTTGGATTTATATGAGTATAATGGCTTGAAAAATCATGTAAAAGCAAATCAATAAAAAATACAGAATTTGGAAAAACTGTGTTATATTGAAACAGTGTTAAGTGGGATTTAAACTGTACTGTATTTAAATATGAATACTTACTGTACTATACTTACTGTATTTAAATAGAATTAATATATTTTAATAAAATTGAAAAAAGGAGAATTTAATTATAATTATAAATTTCAAGAGGAAATTAATTATATTCATCAGAATATCATATAATTTATTCATCATACAATCAATTAAATTCAAAGAAATAAAGCATATACATAGGAAAATTTAATTATTATTTTAATTGGAAAACATTTTCTAATTAAAATAATACAAACTTGTTTTATTTTGCTGAGTTGAATTGAATGTCAATTTGTGTAATATATTTTTAGACTATAAATTAAATATTTAAAATACAAATTGAATTTATTAAAACTAAGCACTCTATAATAAACAAATATAAATATAAAATCCAGATAGACTCTATTATTTAGGCATTTGATCAAAAAAGATACTTACGCTGCCATATCTTCTAATCCTATTTTCAAAGAAAGTCGTTGAGAAACATCACAGCCAAACCAGACTGCCTAAATTAAAAAAATTACTTAGATTCAAACTTTATAATTAAAATTTATTTGCATAGTTTATTTTTAAATTTTTGTCTTCTCCTTCTTAATTGAAATATTAGCTAGCAACTAATTAAATATTAAAATTTTATCTATGAATACTTATTACTATTGTACAAATTTTTAATATTAAAAATTCAAAATAATTATGTACAATATTTTATAAAAGTTATAATTAGAGGATTAATGATTACTAGTAGTCAGAGATATATATACAGTATATATATATTGTGGGATATGCAGAAAACTGCTAAAAAATAAAAGTAAAAAATACAGCAACAAAAAAAAGTTAGAAGAGGGCCTTGGAGAGAGGTGGGAAGAATGAAAAGAATAAGTTATTTAAGTAGACCAAATTTTATTTCTCTAGAAGTTGTTTTACTTTAAAGTTGTCTCAAGCTTAAGTTAATATACTGTTCATCTACTTGGCTTGTTTCCTGTCCAAAACACCACAAAAATTGGAGGCTCATCTAGAATTAGATTTAAAGCTAAATAATAGAGGTGAAATGTTTGAAAGTTTTTCTGAACAGCTGCCATTTTGGAAGTGGATGGTGATTCCAACCTAATTGACTGTTTGGATTAGATAAAGGATTAACTGAAACTGAATTAAGACTATTGCAGATGAACTTGCAAAGTCGCGAATTTTTACAAATATCAATACTATTAATTCTAACTAAACCTAAAGGTTCTAATGACTTTGCAAATCCAGAGTTCGGCCCAAGCTCAGGTCTTTTTCTAAAATCTAACTTAAATATAATTAACTTCAAAACAATCTAACAACAATTAACGTTTAACTGGTAAAACCAAACCAGAAACTTACAACTGTAAGTAACAAATAAGTGTTAGATCTAAGAAACAAAACGATGTTAGAAACTTATGCTAATAAACTGAATAATTCTCAAACAAGTTAAATAACAAAAAATACAAATTTATTAGGTTCAAAAAACACTTATAAAAGTGTTAATAACTACTTTATTGAAATGATAATAAAACAACAATCAATTAATCAATAAAACTTGTTTAATCCGATTCAAATATCAACAATTAATATTCACAAGAAAGAAACCTTAAATACTACTTAATTCTACTACCTCCACCACCAGATCAAACTTCAAACAAATTGTAGACCTTTACAAGAATTCCAATGTCACTTAACCAACCTTACGTTGATACAACACCTCATTGAGTCGTTGGTTACGTCGGCTTTTATATCGAGCGACGTACAGTTTGTATATTCGAATAAATAGAAATTCTATATATCGGTAACTAAAAATCAAAGATCAGGTAATTTACCAGTTTCAAATTTTTATAGAATTTTAAGTGCTAAAGTTGGGGGTAGGCTTATACACAGATTTCGCATTTTTACCAATTTTCAAACTCTGAAGTCTGGGGGTCGGTTTATACAAAACCACCTAGAGAGAAGGCCTCGGCTCAATTTTAGAAATTATTGATGACGTCACTCAAAGCAGGCTTTGTTCTATAGGTGGTGTTGGTTGTGTTGACTGCCATTTTCGAAGTTCAAATCATTTCTCGTGTGCTATCTTGATTTATTAACGTTTAAAATGGTATATAAGTGTTGTGTACCTATGTGTAAAGGAAACTATAAAAACACTCCCAGAGTACAACTATTTTCTTTTCCAAAGAGTACTCCATTACGAGAAAAATGGATTTCAGCTATTCACAGAAAGGATTTTATTCCAACAAAGTACACCAAAGTAAGTGCCTAACTTAAATTCGTTTTAAGTTGTTTTTATGTATTAATATATTTTTTAATGTAGATTTATGTAGACTTACAATAAATTGATTTCAAATCTCTCAAAGTTTAATGGTAAAATATACAAATATAATACGAAACAATAATAATGAGATGCATGAAAATTGTACCATCCTGGTAAAAGTTTACTTTCCCTGTGTGATGACTATGTATCGATTATATAGTAGGATTTTTGAATGAATCTATACATGCATCCTTAGGACCATGATGTACAGATTGACTAACACAAATCTTTAAACCAAAGATTCCATATTCATTAAAAAAGCCTTCTGTATAGTCAATACATAACCATCACACAGGGAAGATAAACTTTTACCCTTATCATTATGTATAACAGTGGTTCTCAACCTTTTTCTAATAGTGGCACCCTCAACTTGATAATTTTCTTTGCAGTACCCTATTTCTTTGTATAATTTATTCTTTCATACATGTATAAATAATTTGTAACATGTGTTAATTTGTTTATATATTTTCCATAAAATTATTACAAAAGTATTTTTTTTTAAATTTTTATTGCTAAGTATATTCATTTACAAAATTGATGAATAATAGTACAATAAAATTATATAAAGTTATTCTGTGAGGTATCAGTAAAAGTGGCCCCATGTGAACTGACAAAAAATTAATCTCAATGTAGAGTTATATTATTAAAAGTATGAAAAGCATAATATGTTATGGCATTTACCCATAACTATTTCACATCATCCTGGTTGATAAGCACTGATATATAATCACAGAAATTTGAATCCATTTTAAAATATGGAAACTGGTTTAGCATGTATTTGATACTCATAAATAAATGCTTGATATATACATTAATGTTCAATGAAACTAATTTTTTTTCCTTTAGGTATGTGAATTACATTTTAAAAGTAATGAAATTAGGAAAGAGACAGGAATGTATGA